>JACXGI010015138.1:0-17876 GCA_016801175.1 Esox masquinongy
CAGAGAGCTTCCAAAGCATCAGAGGGATCTCATTGTTGAAAGATATCAGTCAGGAGAAGGGTACAAAAGAATTTCCAAAGCATTAGATATACCATGGAACACAGTGAAGACAGTCATCATCAAGTGGAGAAAATATGGCACAACAGAGACATTACCAAGAACTGGACGTCCCTCCAAAATTGATGAAAAGACGAGAAGAGAACTGGTCAGGGAGGCTTCCAAGAGGCCTACAGCAACATTAAAGGAACTGCAGGAATTTCTGGCAAGTACTGGCTGTGTGCTACATGTGACAACAATCTCCCGTATTCTTCGAATGAATGGGCTATGGGGTAGGGTGGCAAGACGGAAGTCTTTTCTTACAAAGAAAAACATCCAAGCCCGGCTGAAGTTTGCAAAAGCAAACATCAAGTCCCCCAATAGCACGTGAGAAAATGTGTTATGGTCTGATGAAACCAAGGTTGAACTTTTTGGCCATAATTCCAAAAGGTATGTTTGGCGCAAAAACAACACTGCACATCACCCAAAGAACACCATACCCACAGTGAAGCATGATGGTGGCAGCATCATGCTTTGGGGTTGTTTTTCTTCAGCTGGAACCGGGGCCTTAGTCAGAGTAGAGGGAATTATGAATAGTTCCAAATACCAGGCAATTTTGGCACAAAACCTTCAGGCATCCGTTAGAAAGCTAAAGATGAAGAGGAAGTTCACCTTTCAGCACGACAACGACCCAAAGCACACATCCAAATCCACAAAAGCATGGCTTCACCAGAAGGAGATTAACATTTTGGAATGGCCCAGCCAGAGCCCAGACCTGAATCCAATTGAATATCTGTGGGGTGATCTGAAGAAGGCTGTGCACAAGAGATGTCCTTGTAATCTGACAGATTTGGAGCGCTTTTGCAAAGAAGAGTGGGGAAATATTGCCACGTCAAGATGTGCCATGCTAATAGACTCCTACCCAAAAAGACTGAGTGCTGTAATAAAATCAAAAGGTGCTTCAACAAAGTATTAGATTAATGGTGTGCACACTTATGCAACTAGGTTATTGTGAGTTTTTTATTTTTCCCCCTCAAAGATTTCAGTTGGTTTTTCAATTGAATTGTTCACGTTATAGGTCACATTAAAGGTGGAAAAATTTCTAACATGATTTATTTTTGTCTCATTCCTTTACATCACAAGAACCTGGCATTTTAACAGGGTTGTGTTGACTTTTTATATCCACTGTATCTGTCACAAGTGATAGTGTAACCCCTATTTAAAAGAGACTGTGCATATGAAATAATTTAGTGATGAGTCATATTCATGTGCTGATGTCAGTCGTTAAGATTATTTTTATTAACACACAAAGACCCAATTGGAATTCCATTATTTTTTGAGGTATTCCATCCATTAACAGGGCACCAGTGCATATGGGTCTGTCAAGCTGATCCTTTTACTTATGTGGTCCAGATCTTGTGTTGATAATGAACTGTCATAATCTGAAGAAAAACTTCAAAATTCTGTCTCCTTCACTAGTGCCAATCAGATTTAATGTTATGTGTCATATCAGTGAGTATGGTTATTGTGCTAGCTAGCTGGTTTTTCTGTTTTTATGATGTACGCCCATCAGCCTCTTGAAGCAATGTTTATAAACACAGAAAAGTGTCTAAGTTTCTGTTTAATGAAGAACATTTAAAACTGAAACAAAAGCCAAATCTAAAATGCTCTTGAACACAAATAACCAAACATTTAATTATGAGGCTGCAACTGAATCTATAAAACATGCAGACATGGTCAAGTGAATAGGGAAGATGCGTGATCCAAGGTACTTTGATTATAATTGTTGGTCTCAGACGTGATGGTTCCAGCATCTCAGAAACAGCTGACCTCATGAGATTTTCAAACACTACAGTCTCTAGAGGAGGATGCGATCAACAAAAAAATCCATTTAACGGCAGTTCCATGGGCAAAAACACTTTGTTAATGAAAGAAGTCAGAGGAGAATGGTCAGACTTGTTGAAGCTGACAGAAAGGCCGCAGATGCTCAAAAAGAGTCTTTACAACAGTGGTGGGCAGGAGGACATTTCTGAATGCACAGTGCGTCAAAGCAGACAGGTTACAGCAGCAGAAGACCACAGCAGGTTCCACTCATTTCAGCTGAGAACAGGAAAATGAGGGCACATTGGGCACATAATCACCAAAACTGGGCAGTTGAAGATTTGAAGAATGTTGGCTGACAAGTCTCGATTTCTGCTGTAACAGGCAGATGGTTCAGTCAGAATTTGGTGTAAACTGCATAAATCCATTGATCCATCCAGCATCTCGTCAATGGTACAGGCTTGTGGGCAATGTTTTCTTGGCACACATTTCTCTAATTGCTTATTCTCTCAGGGCCACAGTGTACCTAACCATTGTTGCTGACCATATGCATCCCTTTATTATCTACCTGTTGTGAAATGCACAATTGCAGCAGGACAATGTGCCATTTCACACAACATGCATCATCTCAAGATGGTTCCATGACAGTAACTATAATTTACTCCAGTGGCCTGCACAGTCCCCAGATCTAAATCCAAATAAGCACCTTTGGGATGAGGTGGAACAGGAGCTTTTCACCATGAATGCATGACCGAATCTGCAGGGACTGTATTATGCTAAAGAGTCAGTATGTACCAGAATCCCTTAGGACTATTACTAGCACCTTGTTGAATCCATGCTGCAAAAACATTCAGGCTGTTCTGGTGGCAAACCAGGGTCCTACCTGATACTAGATACAATAGGTTTACCTCTTAAATTGGATAAAAAACTCAACCTCTGAGACTCCAAGAATGATCATCAGTGGGTTTAGATCTATCAGAACATATTGCACATCCAATACGCTCCGGAAGATTCCAGACCAGTAGCTCAGATCATTTACTGAAACTTGTTTGATTCTTTATGTCAGGTGAAACCTAGTTTAGAATTGTTTTTCGATGCACTGTAATGCAGCCTAATTTCGCAACATAATTAATCGACAAACACATTTCAGTCGCTTATTTGTCACATCCACTCTGACTAAAAACAATCAAGCCAGGAACTAGGTCAAAACTGTGCAGTAGTGATCCCTCCACATCTTGACATTCATCACACATGCCGGAAGAATCAGAGAAGATCCGTGTAGCTTAGTCTTTGAATAGTGTAGTCTAAAATGAGTATGTAGGAATATCAATGCTCAGTTCTTGTGAAAGGCAGATTTACAAATTGGAATGTGTCATATACAACCTGCTTCCAAAAAATTTGGGACATTGTGTAAAATGCAAATAAAAACAGAATGCAATGATGTGCAAATCATTTAATCTCTATATAGTACAAAGAAAACATAGCAAATGTTGATCCAGACAAATGTTACTGTTATTGGAAATATATATGCCCATTTTGAAATTGATGCCAGCAACACGTTTCAAAAAATTTGGGACAGGAGCATCTTTATTATTGTGTTGCGTCACAGTGTCTTTTAAAAATACTCTAAGCGTTTGGGAACTGAGGAGACCAATTGCTGTAGTGTTGAAAGTGAAATGTATTCCAATTCTTGCTTTATATATGATTTCAGCTGCTCAACAGTTCTGGGTCTCTTGTATTTTTGTTGTATTTTTCAATTCATAATGCACCAAATGTTTTCAATGGGTGATAGGTCTGGACTGCAGGCAGGCCAGTTTGGCACCCAGACTCTTTTACTACGGAACCATGCTATTGTAGTACATGCAGTACATGTGATTTGGCATTGTCTTGCTGAAATAAGCAAGGCCTTGCCTGAAAATATGTTGTCTGGATGGCAGCATATGTTACTCCAAAACCTGTATATATTGCACAACATTAATAGTGCCTTCACAGATGTGCAAGTCACCCATGCCATGTACACTAATGCACCCCCATACCATCACAGATGCTGGCTTTTGAACTGTGTGCTGATAAGAAGCCGGATTGTCCATCTCCTCTTTACCCCGGAGGTTGCCCTGTCCATGATTCCCAAAAATAATTTCTAATTTTGATTCATCAGACCACAGGACAGTTTCCATTTTACCTTAGTCCATCTCAAATGATCTTGGGCCCAGACGAGGCGACGGTATTTCTGGATCTTGTTTATATATGGTTTCTTCTTTGCATGGTAGACAATGGTTTTTGGAAGTATTCCTGAATAAATGCAGAGATTTCTACTACAGAATCTTGTCTGTTTTTAATGCAGTGCAGCCTGAGGGCCCGAAGATCACGGCCATCCAATATTGGTTTTCGGCCTTGTCTATGGAGCCAAATTGAGCTCAAATGTATTGACCATAAGAAAAGAAAAATGTTACTGAAATATTTCTTGAAATTAAAATGAAAGCAAGATTAACAAAAAATATTTTATTGTATGAACAAACTAAATTCAATCATGAAAAAAATGGTGGTAAAAGTGTATGCTTAACTCATTAAATGGATTTTCACATATGATCTTAAAATGTCTTTGTTGAAACACGTTTTGTTTCACGTTCGATTCTCCTTGCGATTACAATTTCTTCCCAACTTCGTTCGATTCATCTTTTCTCAAAACCAAGTTTTGAGCCTCTAGTGGCGTGGAGGCAAGGCTTTATCTGGGCATTGAATTCTCGATTTTAGCCTTTCCATGCACTGCTTTCCCAATGCAGTCTGTGGAAGAAGTAGAAGAAGTTTAAGAATTGTGTAAGCTAGGCGAAATGTGTACATTTAAACAGAATAATAACCTGTTATTCCCAGGATGCATCGACGTCACTGTTGCCATGGTCGCAGACACAGACGAAGTTTAACATGTTCTGGTGAGTGAAGTTAGACAGGGGCTAATTACCAATTGCTCTAAGCCTAATGGTTTGGAATCATCACAGCAAATAAATCCAGTTAATAAGTTAATTATAAACTTTTACCGCATTTGAATTGTTTTTTTGCCACCCCAATAACGGCACATTTTTTACATTAAGAACAACTGTATATTAAATGAACATCGATAGTAATTAATTAGTTAAATAATTAATTTAACTAATCCCAATTCTGTAGTGTTGTTCTCCAGGGGTGATCATCAGCGCCCTTTTGCACACTTAATGCATCCCTTCTGCAAGTGTCCATCTGACTTTGCCTGACTTTGCTATAGGCTATTACCCAGAATCCCAGTAGTTTTGTGACGTTTCGAACAGCTAACCAATGGGGAAGCAAAACGGTTGTTTTGGCGCAGGTAGGACAACCGGGAAGTGTGGCGATGAGCAATGGAGAAGAAAGAACTGTCCCAATTCTGCCCTTAACAGCTTCGGGCCCTTGTGCACTTATGCCGCTAAGTGCACTTTCAACAAGTGTGCACTTCGCGGATGACCTTAGGGCGTAGTGCGGATATTTGGACAGGACCTATCTGTGTCTGTGATCACGGAAACAGTGTCGTCGATGCAACCTTTGAATAACAGTATTATTCTGTTTAAATGTACACATTTAGCCTAGCTTATACAATTCTTAAACTTCTGTCCACAGATTTCATTGGGAAAGCAGTGCATGAAAAGGCTATGATTGCCACCTTATAATGGTGTGATTCATGGCTAATTAGGTGCGAGAACTCAATGTCCAGATAAAGCCCCACCTCCACGCCAATAGAGGCTCAAAACTTGGTTTTGAGAAAAGATGGTCCTATCCCAATGTCCACACTCATAAACTCACGGACTTTGAAGCGCGTTCTTACTAAGTCTGTGAGGGCTTAGGGCTGTCCCACTGTCAAATCGTCAAGTGCACAAGGGCTCTTTCGCAGACATTTTGAGCCCTTAATGCACCCTTTTCGTAAGTCCGCATTTCTGCAGACTTTGCCTGAGGGAAATGCCCACAGTTCATAGCATTGTGATGTGAAACACGGGGGTTACCAGGGGAAGCCTGGATGCGAGAGAATAAGCCCAGCAAACCCGCTTTGTAAGAGAAGAACGGTAAACTGCACAACATTAACAAGGATTTAAGATGGCATATAGAACACATGAAATCAGAGGAATGTAATCACCTTATTACACACCTAGTATATTCAACTATTTATTTTAGTTTTTGCTTAACAATGCTGTTTTGACTAAAAATAGTACATTGATTATTGACAAATATAGATTGTTAATGACAATTACCTCTTGTCCACTCTGTAAGAGCCTGCAAGACATATAAATCATGCAGTCGGTCTATTAAGTGCCTTGTCCACAAAGAAAGTAAAAAACGTAAAATAAAAAGTCCCAAACCCACAATAGTGTGCAACTTGTTTCAGCGTTGTCAAGGTAACATAATAAAGTCACAAAGTGCTGTCCCATTACTATTTATAGCATTTAGAGTCCTTGCAGCCTCTAGCACTCAATCACTTACCAGGTGACGTCAGTTAAGTCTGTGAGGGTTCAGGGCTTAGGGTTTAGGGGGGACATTGGGATTGGGCCGATGACTCGAACGAAGGTGGGAAGACATTGTAATCGTAAGAAGCGAACGTGAAAAAATAAATTTTAAGATCGGACGCAAAAATCCATTTAATGATTTTAACGCACTTTTACCACGTTTGAATCTATTTTTGCCGGACCACGTAAGCAGAGCCAGCCAAGAGCGAATGTCTCTTACTGAGTGAGTGAGTGAGTGAGTGAGTGAGTTGCTGGCTGACTGACTGACTGCGCCTTGCTACATAGTGTAGTGGTTGGAGAAGCCCTGTAAACTGTAGGTCCTGAGTTCGTATCTCCTCGCAGGCGAAGCGAGGTACGCATTATGAATTATTCCATATAGACAAAAACTTCGCTGGCTAAAATCTTCAATATCTACATTATTGTAAGCCTGAAATAATACAGTTTACTGTTATTTTGCGACTGTTTCTGGTGGATTTTCGAAGTACGCATCCGTGCATGCGTTTTGGGTCAGAATAGACAAAAACATTTTTGCTGGCTACAACATTGTAGTTACATTATAGGAAGCCTTAACCTAAACTGTATACGGTCATATTGCGACTGTTTCTGGCATGGAAAAGTTCATCTTCAGTCTCGCTAGCAATTGCTCAATTCTTATGATTATTCCTACGAAGTTCGTAGATACTAGTAAGCTTATTACTGGCTAATAAGCTGTTAAAACGTCCAGTGGCAAAAGCCAAACAGTTCATGGACGCTATGGAGGTAAATGTAATAAGAAACGTTAGTCAGTTTAACACAATCCTCAATGGTGTCTAGCGACTGCTGAAACGTTTAAAGCCGTGGCTTAGTGGTTAAAGACAGTGCCTCTTATGTGGAAGACCTAAGTTCGAATCTATTGAGAACAACAACATTTATTAATTATTTCTGGTAGATTCCACGATTCTCTCATCTTTTCACTTAGTTATCACCTTAGTGATAGTTATTGTATCAATATCATTCACGAATGAAAGAAAAAAGTACGTTGTTACGCCATGAAAGAAAAAAATATGTTCTTATGCCATGAAATGAAATAGCTTTGGCAGACTCGCTAGCATTTGCTCAATTCTTATGACTATTCCAGTAAGTTAGTAGATGCCGGTAAAGCTTATTACTGGCTAATACGCTGTTAAAACGGTCAGTGGCAAACGCCATACATAGACGCTATTTGTGGTGGAGGTAAACTTAGTAAAAAACGTTAGTCAGTTTAACTGTATCAATGTAATTCGCGAATGGCCAATTAACTGTTAAAACGGCCAACGGCATAAGAGGATTTGTTCAGGATAGACACAAGAGGCTATACTGACACCAGGCAAATGTACAGCTTTGCGGTGTAGTGGTTAACGACACAGCCTTTCACATGGGCAATGAGCTGGATGAGTTTGGTATGGAGGATGTCTGGGATGATGGTGTTGAACGCCGAGCTGAAGTCCACAAACAGGATCCTTGCATATGTCCCTGGAGAGTCAAGGTGTTTCAGGATGTAGTGCAGTGCCATGTTGACAGCATCATCCACAGACCTGTTAGCCTGGTAGGCAAACTGCAAGGGATCTAGCAAGGGGCCTGTGATGTCCTTCAGGTGAGCCAACACTAATCTTTCAAAGCATTTCATGACCACAGATGTGAGGGTGACAGGTCTGTAGTCATTCAATCCAGTGATGGAGGGTTTTTTGGGGACTGGGATAATTGTGGAGCGTTTGAAGCACGAGGGAACTTCACATAGCTCCAGAGATCTGTTGAAGATCTGTGTAAAGATGGGGGCCAGTTGTTCAGCACAAACTTTCAGGCAGGATGGTGACACACCGTCTGGGCCAGGAGCCTTCTTGGACTTTTGCCTCTGAAAAGCTGCCATACACCCTCTTCACAGATCGTTAGTGCAGGTGGGGGTTCGGTGAGTGGAGGTGACAGGGTGGCAGTGGGGGAAGGTGACTGTTTGAAGATGGTGCTGGAGTGGGGGAGAGGTGTGACTGGGGGCCTCTCAAACCTACAATAAAAAACATTCAGCTCGTCAGCCAGTCGTTGAGATCCAGCAGTGTGGAGGGATGGTCTCCTGTAGTTGGTGAGTACCTGCAAGCCTTTCCACACCGACGAGGGGTCATTGGCTGTGAAGTTTTTCCCCAGTTTTTCAGCATAGCTCTTCTTTGCTGCTTTGATTTCCATTGTTAGTGTGTTTCTGGCCTGATTGTACAGGGTTCTGTCTCCACTTCTGTAGGCCTCCTCCTTGGACTGACGAAGCTGCCCAAGTTTTGCTGTAAACCAGGGTTTTTGATTGCAGTATGTGCGGAAGTTTTTTGTCAGCACACGTCTTAACAAAAACTGATGTAAGATGTCACAGTGTCAGTGAGTTCGTGTAGGTCTGTGGCTACAGCCTCAAAGACACTCTAATAAGTAGAATCGAAGCAGGCTTGTAATTCCACCTTAGACTCATTGGTCCATCTTTTTACAGAGCTTCTACTAAACTTGCAATACAATGCCTATTTTCCGCGGTTCAGGTAGGCTGGTCTACTTTATAAATATTTCAATGGAGATATGCGATCAGATGCTTTTATGTTACGAGGCTTGGTGTTTAGGCCTGTTATAAATAAATGTTAAAGATATTATTCGCCATCACATGATGTCCAAGGCGGCTGACTTTGGTTGAGAGGTGACGGCAAATTAATTTCAGAAGCTCTGCGGCTCTGGAGTGCAGTTCATGTCATTATTTTTTAAACTACTATAAGACATCCCACATGCACTGATATAGACCTACATTTGTGCACACGCCATGTAACGGATGTGCTTAAGCAGCCTACTGTATTTAACAAATACATTAAAGCGCACAATTTAGCGGAAGACAAGATAGCGCATTTTGGAGAAATATGTGTAGTGCCTGCTTAGGCTACAACAGACTACTTGTCTCTACGTTTTAAATTAGAGAACTTTCAAAAAAAGGAAACATAGTCTAAACCATGTAACAAAAGCATGTGAAAAGTTCATTGTGGGATCCCATGGGTTATTTGGATAGGAATAACGTATAGGGATATGCCTACACGGCGGCTCGGATATTGGCTACGTTTCACCCGATAAAGAGCTCTAAGATGAGGCTAACATACCCTATTGGGTTCCACAATTATTTTTGAAATTATTGTTTTTCAGTGGATTGTGACATCTGACAAGTGTTAAGCATTGGTGATGAAAGAGTTTGCATTCCGACTTCACAGCGGCCTAAAGCTCTCAAATTCTAAAACAAAATACACACAGACGGAACTTAAAAAACAAAAGCAAATTATATAGGAAAAGAATGAAAAGCAACACTGCCATCTACAAAAAAAAGGTATTAAATTAAGTGCATAATACGGTGCTGACACGCAGGACTCCAATATGACTTGGGCAGCTCGCCTGTCCAATGGACCCGTACAGACCTGGCGGTGTTCTACTGAACCCAGTGGTCAAGCACAGCATGGTCCAGGTCAAGTGGTTAAACGACCCTTCAGGAGCAGGAGTAGCGCAAAAGTGATTCACTGATTGAACGAATCTTCTAGAGCAGTGATTCAGTACACCCAGTGAAAAGATTCATTCAAAAAGAACGAATAGTTCATGATTCGCACATGATTCGTACCTCACTAAAATATTCTGCTAGTACAAGAACATGAGGAAATCTAAAACGTCACACTCAAGGTCTATCGAGACAATATTTGATTAGATGCAACTTTATTGTCATTGAACAGTGTGAATGAACCCTTCATGAAACCTTCATACACACATGAGTGGTGAAATTTGCGGCGACAATTATAATAATAATAATGCTGTAATTTTTCCACATACAAGTCGGAGCCAAACAAACAACTGCGACTAGGTGTGCTAAGCGCTGAAATAATTGTCCCCAATCCTGATGAAATCGCCTGTGGTGCGTACATAAAGCCTCGATCACGCCTTGGCCAGACCAAATCCGTCATGCATATGCGTAACAACGGACGTTCAGTCATTTCCAATGAACATGTGCGTTATGATGCAAAGACATGCAGCACTATGCGTACCCTTTGCGTTGGATTTTTCCTACTCTTGCGCCAAAACGTGTGCGTTATTCAAACAGGAAACTGTCAATTTATAAATAATTTAGGCATCTCATCTCCTCAAAAAAGCACTGTCAGAATGGAATTAAGTGAATATATTTGTAAATATATTAAATATTATTTGTAAAAATTATGGGCTACGTAATTATAATTGTAATGCCTAAAACGAACAAAAAGCTGCCAAATACACTGCTCTACACACATTCAAACTACCTATACAGCTTGTAGCTAGAATAGAGTTTGTATGTAGCTAGCCAACAAGTTAAAGTTACTGAGCTGGTAGCCGATTATCGGATTATATCTTCCTCCCTGCATTATTTGTAGCATTAATGTCTCTATAAATATTGTCTGACACATTGAAAAGGGCAGGAAAACCGGTGACTGCACATATCAGCCTCTGTTTATAGATGCGTTGTAAATCACAAAATAATGCGGAGCAAAATGGAAAGGGCTTGCAACAACATGATGCATTCACAACACGATCTAGACCTGCAGCGTCAATTTGCTGTGATACACCGGAAGTTAATTAATTTCAAATGGAACGCTGCGATTGGCTTGCAGCATTGCAGTGCAGAAGCAGTTGCAGAACGTTTGGTCTTGTTTATGCGTTGGATTTATCCAACGTTTGCCTCAAATTGCATGTGTGAAAGCAGGGCGGAAGTAGTAGCGAAGGGTGAATGTCGAACTTTTTTAGCACTTATTGCAAACTTTTTCTTATAAAAAATTTTAACATACATATGTTTTTGTTATTCACTAACTTCACCATTAATAGTAGGGGAGAGCGGGGTATGTTGCCACACTTTTCACACTGTGTAACATTTACAGGGCACAATACATCACAATGCTATCACAATGCTAAATGTCATACCAAATGAAAGGAGGAAGTCTTGGGCACATATTTTGTATTCATTACATCCTCATATCTTATTTCAGTACGGAGTTGTAGACCGTTAAAAAGAGTGTGCACTTGTGACAGTTTGCCCCATCAGCGGGTAAGTTGTCACACTATGTAGGGTAAGTTGTCACATTGGATTATCAATGAATAAGAACACAACTAATTCATTGTGAATATTGATTTCCAATTCAAACCAAATTCAACTTCATTAAAGAACTCAAAATGAAACAAATCATGCCTAGAGAATCTGGCAAATCATGCCTATCAATCAAAACAATAATGCTGGTATAGCAACTGCAACTTCACCTGCCTCACGGCCTTTAACATTGTCAGGTGGTGCGCTGTCATTCTGTCTTTCTTTTATAATTTCTTACAATATTTCTTTCCTTCCCCTCTTTTCATTCCTTCCTTCCTTTCTTCTTTCCTTCCAAAACACATTTCCTCATTGCAATTGAATATTCATTACAGGCTTATTACGCCCTCCTCCCTGTCTACTATCCTTGTTTCCACAATGCAGTTCATAACACCACACTAATGACACTATATAAACTAATGTATGTGTGGATATACTGTCTCATACAGTAGGCAAATAGTGTTTGTAGACACACACAAACACACAGACACGCCAGAGCCTGTTTTGTGTAGGCTAGTCCAGGGATATATCAGCTGCTTTAAACTATACGTATATATAATAATCCATTTACAGTAACATTTAATAATATTATCAGAGCTGATTAAAAAGTATTACAATGTTTTTTGAGCATGTTCTCTGTGTCTATTTATACCGGGGCAAGTTGTCACATGTGAAAACTTGCCCCAAGGTCATTGAGACAACTTGCCCCAAACTGACGTGTGTTAATGTTGGCTAAATCTCAAGTTTAGCTCAACATAGGACTGCAGATAAAGTATCAAAAGACATGTTATTGTCTCCTCTACTCAGTGCAAAATTCTAATTTTCTACATTCATACCTAACAAGGTTTTCTTGCACAAAATTTAAAGTGGCAAATTTTTACTTTTAAAGGGGAAAAATAAGAAACGTGTGCTCACCTCAGATTAGAGTGTTCTTGATCACTTGTGAATAGGAAGTTGATCATAGAACTTGTAATCACACAAAGTTGCTATTTGATTTTTGAGAGAGCACCTCTAGTGTTGAAGGTATGAGCAGTGTGACAACTTACCTGTGTGACAATTTACCCCGCTCTCCCCTACATATTTCAGAAAATGTATTGTGCAAGCATATCACGTTTGACAGCCTATATAATATAATCTCCCTCTAAAATTGGAGGTTATTACAATTCTAAATAGTAAAGATAGTATTGATAGACTCATTCAACAATGAGACCAATGGCTGAGGTCGCGAAAACCAGTTGGGGACTTTCACTGATTGATTGAAGAGCTTTGGCTTTTGGAGAGGAATTTCATAGCTACTTTTGTCAGGACCAAGGCCAAAATAATCAACTGTTCCAGATGGTAGGTCCGCGATTTCATTTGTCAAGTTGAACACCTGGTCATTTGTCTCCAGTAAGAAAAATTTAATTAATTTGTAGTGTTTAATACAGTAACTCGAATTAGGAACTAAACTCAATTTTTAAAGGGTTGAGTTTTCATGAGAAACAGGACTGATAGAGGGATGAAAGTCTATATAGTCTAAAAACCATATGGTTATGTTAGCAATCTGCTAGCTAGCCAATAATTGGCAGCCTACGTATGTGGCTACTTGACACAATATGCTCAGCGAAAATGATTCTCTCAATTTTATAAAAAGCAGAATGCAACATCTGTGGAGAATCAATGCGTTCTGAGTAATTACCTAACTGCAGAAAATGTTCTGCAAGCTTTCTGCTTTGACGCCGTAGGTGTGATCGAGGCGTGAAGCTTTGTTCACACCAGACATGGCAATCTTTATGCGTTCCAGCAGAAGTCCATTCATTTCAATAGAAAGCAATCCGCACCGCTGCGTCTAATCTACCGTTCTCGGCCAGATTTGGTTGCGGTACGGCAAGTGTGTCGCATGAGTTTCCAATTTGTGCGGTGCTTTTCCGTACGTTATCAGAAACGGAAGTTGATGTACCACCGAAGAAGAGCTAATATGTAGCTTTCAAATATGTGTTTATGGGATCGCAAAAATAGATTTGACAGCTCATTAATTATTTGTAGTAGCCTACCAGATCAAAGTTTGAAATGCTAAATATTTGAGCGGGACATATCCTAGACCCGATTGGTTAAAACATATTTGAGGGAAAATATATATATATATATAGCCTGCATGATGTTTTCATTTCATCTATTACAATGAAACCTAAATTGAGAAAGCTTCTGCTCGTCGCCTTGCTAGAGGACAGCTGTGTCCAGCGGCACCCCAGATCATTCTGGGTCCACCCACTGCTACAGGGTAGAAAGCAGCATGGAGAGTACCATCAGCTGGTCATGGAACTACGCTTGTTTGGGGTGGAGTTCCAGACCTACTTTCGGCTGGATCTGGGCCAGTTCGACCTGTTGCTCTGCAAGATTGGAGCTAGCATCGCACGGATGGAGACCAACTACCGCGCGCCCATCAGTCCAGCTGAACGGCTCGCCATTTGTCTTCGGTTAGTTGAGATTCTACATCTGCATTGCTTTCTCAATATAGCGTATACGGTGTATGTATAAGCACTTCATGACAACTGGGCAATTCTACATGAATGTCAACCAGTTCATTTAAAATAGATGGATATAACAAAAGGTTTACATTCTGGGGAATTGCACAATTGATGATGTGAATGAACACACATGGATGAGAATTACTGCTAATGTATTGATATTTACTAATTGCCCTTCAACTACATTGAGTCTTTGTTGTAAATTGGTGAATTCACACTCTGTATTGTCTTATTAATTTATTCTGGGCGATATAATATCTTAAAAGAAATTGAGATAATGTATGCCGTTTAGCATATACTTTTATCTTTCATCCTGACATGTATATACAAGTGCATTTCGCTACAAAATGTGCTCAATAGGAATACTGGCTCATAATATCCTATTCACATCCAATCAATCTTTTTTTTTCCTTTGCAGATTTCTCGCAACTGGTGACTCCTACCGTACCATTGGATACAGCTACCGTGTTGGTCGGTCCACTGTGTCGAACATTGTGTCCACAGTGTCGAAAGCCATTTGGGATGGGCTAGTTCAGGAGTACATGCCTGTCCCCAAGGAGGAAGACTGGAGAGCAATTGCAGAAGAATTCCAGGAGAAGTGGAACTTTTGCTGTCTCGGATCAATAGATGGGAAGCATGTGGTGATCCAGGCTCCACCGTGTTCTGGGTCCCAATTTTTCAATTATAAAGGGACCTATTCTATTGGCCTCTTGGCAGTTGTCGATGCAAACTATTGTTTCACGGTCATTGATGTTGGGGCTTATGGCAGGGGAAGTGATGGAGGGACTCTCAGGGACTCTGCCTTTGGCCGAGCCCTCCGGGATGACACTCTGGGGATCCCAGCCCCAGCCACACTCCCAGGTGCTGATCATTTGGGACCTGTCCCATTTGTCTTTGTGGGAGGCGAAGCCTTCCCTCTAAAGCCCAACCTCATATGGCCCTATGCAGAACCCCAGGCACCAGGGAGTCCTCAGAGGATCTTCAATTACCGGCTTAATCGGGCCAGGTTGGTGGTGGAGTGCACATTCGGGACCCTCTCTGCCCGGTGGCAGATGTACCGACGGGTGCTTGCACTAAAGCCAGAGACTGTTGAGGTCTGTGTGAAGGCTACCTGCATCCTCCACAACTTCCTAAGAACATGCCAGGGGACCCAGACATCCCAGCTGTCGACACAGACAGAGATTAGTGTTCCAAGTGACAGCTTGCGAGAACTCACTCATGCTGGATCCAACAACGCCACCAGGGAGGCGAATAAAGTGAGGGAGACCCTGACGACCTACTTCTTTTCTCCAACTGGTGCAGTCCCATGGCAACACAAAGTGGTGTGACCAATCCATGACCGTCCTCCTCCACAGTACCACTCAAATTCTTTGGGGAATACTAAACAACCATTTATTTGTACTAAATTAATTATAACTATTATTAACAGAATATCAATGTAATTTCAACAATAAACAAGCATTTCCAAAAAAGCACTACATTGAGTGAGTGAGTGTGTGTGAGAGTGTGTGTGAGAGTGTGTGTGAGAGTGTGTGTGAGAGTGTGTGTGAGAGAGTGTGTGAGAGATACAGGGCTGGAACAGTTGCACCATGCAGAAGGAAATCCTGGGACGTCATATTTTCATTTAATCTCTGCAATTACAAAAAATAATGAAATTAGATTGCACTACAAAACATGTACACACAGAATAATATTCTGTAGTTGTAGTATTAAAAAATGCAGCTCTAGAAAGAATTCAGAGACCGCTTTTCTCACTCTTTTCCTCACAAAAAATGTGAAGTGGTCTCTTAATATTTTCCCAGGGCTGTATTTCTGATATTGTGTGTCAATGTATAACTTACAATTAAATTCTGCATCATAAAGCAGCTGGAGAATTTGCATTTTTGCATAAGCTTTCATTTTTGTTGGTAGTCTTTTTAGTGAGGGCACAATGGTTTTAGCAAAAAGCTCATCCTCATCATCGGGTCTTGGTGGAATGGTAGCTTCTACCTCAATGGCAGTCAGGAGGCGCTGCTGAAACGGCGTCACGTTGGGGGTGGCTTGTCTTGTCCGATGCCTCCGTGTATGTGGTCTGGGTCTGGTAGCTTGTGAAGAGCTTGTGGCTAAAGATGAGTCTTCATCAGACATGGGCTCCTCATGGACAGTAACATTTTCCAGCTCGATGTTCTCTTCTCTACTCTCATCTTCCTCTCTTCTGCTCTCCTTTCCTCTTTCTCGCCCTCCTCTCTCCTCCCCTCCTCTCTCTTGTCCCCCCCTCTCCTCCCTTTCTCTTTCTTGTCCTCCTTTCTCCATCCCTCTCCTATCCACTCCATGCACCTGGCTGTCCCTGGCAGTCATGTTTCCACTTGTGGGACGTGACTTAATGAAAGGGTCAAGGAATGACAAAATTGGCAAGAAACGCCAAGGACGGTGGCTGCTGGCTGCTGCCCCACTCCTCTTTTTCTCCTTCTCTGCTCTTTTCTCTTTTATGTATCTGTCCCTGATGTTTCTCCATTTCTTCCTACAGTCGTCCTTTAATAGTGAAAAAAATCCATTATCGTATGCACTTCAAATGTGTTGATTACTCATACTTTCTCTAGCTCTCTACCATACCTAGCAGGTTATTAGCCTATACAATGTGGCTAGCAAGAGTTACGTGACAAACAAGAGCTACTTTTGCCAGCATGGTGAGCTAGCTATAAGAAATTAAGAATTTCACAACTCTACAAACCTGGCATCTTTTCCACGCCGCATTTTTAACAGTTAGGTCTCGGTAAACGTCCGAGGTAGTATCATATAAACAAGGGTGGCTAGACACTAGCAAAACGAGGCTCTCCTCCATCTTTGCGATACTGGTTATGAAGATGCAGAAGATTGATTGCGTTTTTTGCGTAGATTGATTGCGATGTTTGCGTTAAATTACCGTACGGCAATTTTATGCCGTGTCTGGTGTGAACGATGCTTAAGCGCATACATGTGCGCGTGCATTAACGTGCGATACACTTAAGGGTCCCGGTATGGGGGTTTGGAAATGTGATGACCCTATCATACAAGCTTTCCTTTTCAAGCTTTCCATACAAGCTTTCCGCAACAGAGAGGGAAAAAAAATAGAACACTGTCCTATTTTTTCACGTCTGCCGTTCTGCCATGGCCAGCGCTGCGGTCCGGCTTCAAGGAGCGGGGTGGGAAGCCTTTTTTGAATGGCTAGCAATGGACCGCTTCCGCTCCAATCTAATGTGAATGGGTAATGCCTCATTCACATTAGATTCATGCACTCCATTACGTTGCGCCGGATGTCATTCATTCCAATGAATTCCGTCACAATGGAGTGGAATCGGAAAGGCCCCCTAGCAACTGGTCTCCGTCGAGAAACGCACACGTCATACTTTGAAATATTTCAAACTTTGTGTCGTCTTCGCTGCAGCAGAATCCGTTCACATAACTGGAAGTTACCAAATCACAGCAAGCAAGCAAGTTTATTTATATAGCACAATTCATACATCGAAGCAATTCAATGTGCTTTACAAAGAAAAAGAAAATAAAAAATATATAAAAATGCAATGACATAAAAACAAATACTCAAATTAAAACATCAAAACAAATGAAAACAGCATAATAATAAAAATACAATAAGAAAAGATTAAAAATGGGATAAAAGCATAGGAAGCTATGAGGCTAAACAGTGTGGTTAAGTTTAAGTGCGCAGTAGCAGGCACGTGAAAAGAGTAGTGTTTTTAACCTGGATTTAAAAATGGATACGTTTGGGGCACGTCTAAGATCTTCTGGTAGTTTATTCCAGTTGTGTACAGCATATGTGCTAAATGCAGCTTCTCCATGTTTAGTTTGGGCTCTGGGCTCTACTAGCTGACCTGTGTTCATGGATCTAAGAGCCCTGCTCGGTTTATATTCTTCAAA
>JACXGI010015139.1:6532-17961 GCA_016801175.1 Esox masquinongy
GTGTGTGTGTGTGTGTGTGTGTGTGTGTGTGTGTGTGTGTGTGTGTGTGTGTGTGTGTCACATGGTTGCTACAATACATGGGGTGGTTCGTGAAACTAGAACATCTCCGCGTGGTCTGTTGGACTAGAACAACTCTGATGTGCTTTGTGGAGCCCTGTCTTGTTTTTTGTGGTTAGGTGATTGCCCACACTACCTCGACTAAATGTCATGTAGTCAACGGTTTTCTACATCATGATGACACGTCTCTGTCCTCTGCAGAGGTTGAAAATCACACATTAACAAGTTACCAACTGGTGTAAAAGCATGAAATGCTTGCAAAGAGTTTGCGACCACCTCAGAGAGTAGAAACACAAACAGCAAAAAACAAACGTTCAACATCAGCCAGCGGAGTGAAGTCCTCAGTAGCAACCTGAGACATTTACTTGATAGTTTTTCCCTTCAGGTGGGCTCAGACTACAGCAGTGTGTTGTAGGTTAATGTGATCGTCTTCATGTGTGTTGTAGGTTAATGTGATCGTCTTCATGGGTGTTGTAGGTTCATGTGATCGTCTTCATGTGTGTTGTAGGTTCATGTGATCGTCTTCATGTGTGTTGTAGGTTCATGTGATCGTCTTCATGTGTGTTGTAGGTTCATGTGATTGTCTTCATGTTTGTTGTAGGTTAATGTGATCGTCTTCATGTTTGTTGTAGTAGGTTAATGTGATCGTCTTCATGTGAATGGAGCTGATGGACTACATGCTAAATGACTGGAATGAGGCTTACTTGTGGCTTAAGTGCATGTTTAGAGCAGCTGGTACTCTTTTACTCTCTGGGGTGTTGTACTTTTGTCTTTCTATAATGAAGGGGTCCATGTGTGTTATCACTGACAACGTGTTTCGGAGTCATGACCCCCTAAAACGCTGTCCTAGCCCCCGTGCTACAGATTCCAAAGGCTTGTGGCGATTATAGAATATTTCATCAGCATAACCGGATGTAACAATAATTTATAACTCATGTAATCACTTGTATAACCAACTGGGTGTTAATTGATAAAACATTTAACCAGGTCACTTGAGCCTAAGGGCTCATTTTAAGTACTCATTTTAAACTGTAATTGTCATACAGTACATTGTGTAATTTGTTGAGAACAAAATCATGTAACAACAATCAATGGAAACCAAAATCACCAACCGATTGAGGGCTGGATTCAAACTCACACCGAAAATCAGTTTAAACATTTGAAATCTCAGGCTCTTCCAACCTATGTGAATTTCATCATGGCAACTCATAATGTGACTGAGTAGTGTGTATGCCCCCCACTTGCCTGTACGCACTCCCGACAGCGTCTGGGCATGCTCCTGATGAGACGGCAGATGGTGTCCTGAGGGATCTCCTCCCAGACCTGGATCAGGGCATCAGTGAGCTCCTGGACAGTCTGTGGTGCTACTTGGCGGCGGCGTATGCACCAATACATAACGTCCCAGAGGTTCTCAATTGGATTCAGGTCAGGGGAACATGAGGGCCAGTCAATGGCATCAGTGCCTTCATCTTCAAGGAACTGCCTATACATTCTGGCCACATGAGGCTGGACATTGTCCTACACCAGGAGGAACCCAGGGCCCACTGCACCAGCGTAAGGTCTGACGATGGGTCTGAGGATTTCAACCCGGCACTTAACAGCAGTCAGGGTACCGTTGGCTAGCACGTGGAGGTCTGTGCGACCCTCCAAGGAAATGCCTCCCCAGACCATCACTGACCCTCCACCAAATCGGTCATGCTGGATGGTGTTGCAGGCAGCATAACGTTCACCACAGTGTCTCCAGACTCTCACATCTGTCACGTTCTCAGTGTGAACCTTCTCTCATCTGTGAAGAGAACAGGGCGCCAATAGCGGACCTGCCATTTCTGGTGTTCTCTGGCAGAAGCCGATAGAGATGCACAGTGCTGGGCTTTGAGCACAGGTCACACCACCTGCAAAACTATTCACTTTTAGGGGGTTGTCTTGCTGTTGCCTCTCCTGTACACCTTTTGTCACTTTCATTTGCACCAAAACAGGTGATGTTGATTCACAATCGCTTATGCTTTCAACTGGACGTTAAATTTTGGCTTCACTTTACTCCAAGTATTTTTGAGGCTAGGGTTGGCTAGGGTTTGTTTCTGCACAGCCAGGATCTCACAATCCTCCAACTTTCAGTTGAACACTTGGTTCAGTATGTTATTGCTGGACACATTGTCATTGCTCACAGCTCCTCACAACACCTTATCAGGTTGATCAGGCAGTTCTGGGTAGTTGGAGACCGGTGTAAAAAGTACAAAGCAAAAGTACTCTGCTGTGTTCACCAGTTTTGGGAAGTTCCTAAGGAAGAGCAAAATGACCAGTTAAACAGAGTTCATAAATGACCAGTGACCTTAATTGATTATTTGCACTCTTCCTTTTTATTTAATTGATCACTGGTTTGTTTTGAACTCCCTTTACCTGGTTGCTTAGATCTTAACTAGATACTTTCCTACAGTGGTGAACACAGCCGAACCCACTTGAGTGCTTTTACATTGTACTTTTTACACCTCTGGCTGGAGATCTGTACAGTCACTGGAACACTATACAGTGTAACACCTTTTGCAGTTTTAATCTGAGAACTGAAACTGTTCACACATTTCTTGTTATAAGAGTTTTAGCCATTTTTTACCACAACTACTGAATTTTAATATTCTTATGTGTGTTCAGAAGATTCCAGTAATCCACTTCATATTTTCTTAAAGTATTATTATTTGAATCAGGACCAGAGTTAGTATTAACCCTGATCTGGCTGGTCTGGCTGTTGAGTGAGCCTCACCCATTTCTTAGTGTGTGTTGTTCCTGTTGTTACTTTGTGCTGAAATGAAACATTTTTAAGGATTAAAATAAAAAGCATTTGTTATTATTGTTGTTATCAAGTTTGTTAATTTATAAGAGCGTTAAACCTGTTCCATTTCATCCATATCATTTTCTTGTTTGCACCTCGTCTCTACTCTCTGAAACCTTTAATTCCTGACCTTTTGTTTCAGATCAGGCTGGTTGTTATTGGAGAACGACCCATGATGATAAACGGCTGTAAACGTGTTCAGCCGAGCTTCCCTGTTGACCCGCCGGTCAGGAGCACAATGCCTCGGTTGGAAGGGACCAACATTGGGAACATGGCCTCCAAGGGGTGGAGCTTGCCCAAATACCCCTCTCAGACTGCCCCTCTCAACCCACAGGCCCTACCATTCAATGGGGGATACTTCACCTATGACCTTAGGGGTCACAACCTTTTTGACCCTGACCTTCAACCTTCCTGGAGCCCTTCTAATGGGTCGCTGCTGAACGGGAGAACTGTGGTGGTTCGACCTCAGAGTGCAGAGCGAGAAGGGTCGTTACAAACCCCTGGGGTTTACAGGAGGCTGGAGAACATGACCGTTTCCGCTGAGAGAAACGGTGCTGGACAGGACGCACCAGTGAAGCAGGGCTTTTCTCTCTACACACGGAGCAAGAGCTCTCCCACTACCGGCCCAGGGACCATCGCTGCGCCCGTGGCTGTCTGGAAGCAGGCTCCTGTTGGGGGAGTCAGCCTGTCCCCTCAGTGTGAGGCCCCAGTTGATCTGGGTCTGTATGGGCACCGGGCCCCCCCCTGCTGTGCAGAACTGGGCTGTACGGCAGGACACCAGTACCATCCTAGTGTGTATGAAGAGGAGTGGACATATAGTCCAGGTCCAAAATACAGCCCCCAGTACCCCCTCAGGCCCTTTCTGCAGGCCAAGGGGACTAACCGTGCTGACAGGCTAGAGGACAGATTAGCTGAGAGAGAAAGTCTGGGTCACCGTGCTGACAGGCTAGAGGACAGACTAGCTGAGAGAGGAGGTCTGGGTCACAGTGCTGACAGGCTAGAGGACAGACTAGCTGAGAGAGGAGGTCTGGGTCACAGTGCTGACAGGCTAGAGGACAGCCTAGCTGAGAGAGGAGGTCTGGGTCACAGTGCTGACAGGCTAGAGGACAGACTAGCTGAGAGAGGAGGTCTGGGTCACAGTGCTGACAGGCTAGAGGACAGACTAGCTGAGAGAGGAGGTCTGGGTCACAGTGCTGACAGGCTAGAGGACAGACTAGCTGAGAGAGGAGGTCTTGGTCACAGTGCTGACAGACTAGCTCTGAATGGCCTGCT
This sequence comes from Esox masquinongy, assembly GCA_016801175.1. Lineage (NCBI taxonomy): Eukaryota > Metazoa > Chordata > Actinopteri > Esociformes > Esocidae > Esox > Esox masquinongy. The sequence goes on from JACXGI010015139.1 coordinate 10,686, forward strand.
AGTAGAGGACTACCACAGCCAGAGCCCCAACAGAGCAGCACAACCGGTTCAGAGTAGGTTTCCTACCTTCATGGACCCAACCTACACTGGTTACACATGTCCCCCTGCCCCCCCCTCACTGCTAGGCCCCTCTGTTTTAAGCTCCTCCCCCTCCACATCTGACCAATGTCAACGTTTACAGATCCCTTCTAAACTTTCAGCCTATCATAGTCTTCATCCCTCCCATTTCCTCTCCAAACCGACCTATCATGGCCTGGTTTCCTCTCACCTCTCCCATTCTCCCACCTCAGCACACCACAGTGTCAGAGTGTCGCCACGGGCTTATCCAATTGTCTCTCCTCCCAGGTCTAAATCCAGCCCACTCTCAGTCACACAGAGGCCTCCATTTTACACATCCCAGGCCGATGTGGACGTCGAGAGAGAGACTGCAGCACCAGGCTTTAAAGAGTTCAACCTGAGCACTTCAGTTGAGGGACCCGACAATCACAGAAACAGGGATGACCCCCCAGCTTCTAAACACACAAGACTTCCCAGCTCCACCCAGGCAGGACACCACGTAGCCCCTCCCACCCAGACAGGACACCACCTAACCCCTCCCACCAAGGCAGGATACCACCTAGCCCCTCCCGCCCAGGCAGGATACCACCTAGCCCCTCCCACCAAGGCAGGACACCCTCTAGCTCTTCCCAGCCAGGCAGGATACCACCTAAACCCTCCCACTCAGGCAGGACACCACTTAGCCCCTCCCACTCCAACAAGACAAAACATAGTCCCTCCCACCCAAGTAGGACATCACCTAGCCCCTCCCACCCAGGCAGGACACTATCTTGTCTCTCAGCCCCAAGTCCCCAGCCACCACCCATTCCTCTCCTATCTCCAGCTGTACAGGATGCACCTGAATACAGCTGGCCAGATGGGATCCCCTGCTCCAGCCCAAAGGAGATCTTGTGCCCCTTCTCCCTCCAGTAGTAGCAGTCAGAACCGAGACGAACCCCCTCCATCCTGTATTCAGCATAGTGACAGCCCTTGTATTCCATCCAGCGTTCAGCTCACTGGCAAACCCCTGGACACTGACAGGCCTCTGGATTACTCCCTACCTCAGTACCGAACTCCAGTTACCTCTACGCAGACCCCCTCCCTCAGGAGACCACAGCTGTCCTGGGGCCATTCTGACTCACCCCTCCCTCGAGCCCCCGGAGCCTCACTCACCGTCTCTACCACGACATCGCGGGACAATTATGGCAACCATTACAGCACCAAGTGCACCGCCGCTGCAGACTGCTGTGACCATCACCACCACTACTACAACACCACACCAGCAGCACGTAGTTCTGCTCTGTGCCAGGGAGACAAGGGTTTATCTGCCTGTCAGGCTAATGGAAATGGAGAAGCCTCTGCCAGCCGAGCCCTGAAGAGATGTCTCTCGCTGTCGGACACACCCGTCCCTGTTGACTCACCCTCCCCAAAACGAAACCAAGACAATGGAGATGATGTCATAGATGTTGAATTGTGTCAGAAACGACCGAAGATGGACACAAACGGAGAACGAGGCTGTGCGGAGGCAAGCGCAGAGCGAGGCTGTGCGGAGGCAAGCGCAGAGCGAGGCTGTGCGGAGGCAAGCGCAGAGCGAGGCTGTGCGGAGGCAAGCGCAGAGCGAGGCAGATCAGACAGCCAGTCTCCTTGTTCTCCTCCCATGCCGGTCATCAACAATGTCTTCAGCCTGGCTCCATATAAGGTTTATCTACAGGCAGCTGGTATGTTGCCCCCATCCACCACAGTGCTTCACAGAACTAGCCAGGTAAAACAGCCCACTGGAGAATGTCTGGTCAAACCTGAACCTCTCAGACAGCCAGACACTCACGTACAGGAGACAGCCCTTAAAGTAGAGGAAGAGAAGCCTATATCAGTAAGTCACAGGATTGATTACCATGTAGCCCCGTCAGCCTCTTCAAAACATCCAAGACATGTAGCGGAGCAAATGATTCTGAGACCTGTAGTCCTTTCAGAGCAAAGGATTCTGGGGCCTCTAATCTTCTCAGTGACTCCAGAGAGGATTCTCCAGGAGGGCTCCAAGAGGCTGAAAATGGAACCACAGGTCAGCACAGAGGAGGCCCTGAAAGTGGAGACCAAAGCGGTCAAGGAGGAGGTGCTGGCAGCAGCAGACACGTGTGCGTCTGTGGGTGACCTCAACGTGGTTGTGATTAAGAAATGTGAATCCGATGACCTGGACGGTGCATCGTCAATGACGTCAGATGAAAGACCGGTTTCCAGATCAGCTACAGAAGTGTCCCGATGCAAGGTAGAGACTTCAAATGGATCTTTTACTGACAACATGACTGATCATCAGAATCAGCCAAACCACCACCACCAATCCAAGGCCCACCTTAACGCCTGTGAACAGGCTGTCACCCCACATCCCAGACCATCCACACCACCTCAACCTCCTGATCAGGCCACTGCCAGGGCAACCAAACTGAACCTCCAAAACATCACCCCTCAGTGTCTTAAACTATCCACCTATACGATAGTTCTGCCTGACAGCATGCTTCCGACACACACAGCTCCTCTCGCTCAGCATGGTCGAGAAATCGTCCCCCAGTCACCGACTGCCCCTGTCTCTGTGGCCAAATCCAGCCCCAGCCCCCCTGCCCTCTCGGACGGCGTCCACAGCTTCCGACCAGCCAGACAGCACTTCCTAGAGCTTCACCTCTCCCTGTGTAAGCTCGTCTCCTGCTGTGTCTCTCGCACCCCACCAGCGGAGCTCCGAGTCTGGCTGTCCCAGCTGGACCCCACCGCCACCTCCCCTCCGGCCAAGGTCCAGAAAGTGACCCCTCTGCTGGGTGCTGATGCCAGGGCGGTGTGGCTGAGGGGACCCAAGACCCAGGACAGCCATGGGGAGAACCAGGAGGAACCAGACCCAGATGCTGCTCTCCAGAAAGTGCTCCAGAGACTGAGGGAATATATTGCCCAGCAGCAATGTCCATTCCCACATGTGATGAGGGCCGGGACGGTGTTTGTTCCCATGCTGGTGGTGAAGGAGCTTTTGTTTCCTCAGGTCCAGGGGGCTTACATCGACCAGGTCCTTCAGGTATGGCCCTGACGAGGTTACCACCATACGACAATACTAGTCCTCTCATTGGTCAGTGTCAAAGCAACTTTGTCTTCTGCACAGTTGCCCTGATCATACATCACATGCCACACGAACCGCCGACATGCCACACGAACCGCCGACATGCCACACGAACCGCCGACATGCCACACGAACCGCCGACATGCCACACAAACCGCCGACATGCCAGATAATCCACTGAATGTGTCCATGTTATGTACGGTCGATATGCTGTAAGTGTGATGAACGATCAGCAGATTGAAGACGCGAGGGCCGTTCAGTGTGCTAAAATCATACCAGTAGGTAGCCAGCTAGGACACATTAACTAGCTAGTATGTATATCATGTTCGCTAGCTAGTTAGCCTGGCCCCTTGTAGTGCCTGTGTGGGTTAGCTGTTAGCCTGGCCCCTGGGTGAGTTAGGTATTAGCTTGGCCCCTGGTAGAGCCTGGGTTTATTTACATTAGCCAGCTAATACACACTTGCTAATGCAAACACACCAGAAAATATTACACACAAAATATTACACACTAACCAGTGTAACTTAGCTGTCCAGTAGCCGTCATCGAAACCGACTGTCCCCACCCTGTGTGCAATATTGATTATAGGCCGTGGATGTGGATCTGTCTTTTGTCCTGCTTTTAGAAAATAACATATCATTACCCTGATAATTTCTCTGCTTCACAGCTATCTGCTTAACAAAAAAACAGCAACTATATGAATAACATACCCCATTGCCTATATTTTGTTGGCAAATCTATGTAATAATAATGATTTGATAAGACATTACATGGTTGACATTTGCTACCGTTTCACCTCTGGTCCCCTGCAATCTTTTAGTGTTTGACAGCAGCCTTGTTCGCTGTAAACTGACGTTCCCATTCACTTTACCCTGAGGGCATAACATTACGCAAACATTACGCTGTTTTGTGTTTTTGGCTTTTTGTTCCATGCTGTTTTTTTGTACTCCCATATACTGTACTGTAGCTAGCGTACAGCTTTTTGTCTCTCTAGAAAAAGTGCCTAAACTCTTTGTTTGATAAGTTCAAGTTTATACATAATATTAGATGTTAGTTAAGTATTTAGGTGTTTGTAGGTGTTTGTAGACTTTTTTTCATGTATTGAAAGTATATCAGATGTTAGTTAACTATGTGTTGCTGGAAATTCAACACAGGAATCAGAATTACCAAGTGCAGGTGTGTTCTCTGTTAGTTTTACATGCAGCATATGAAAGTCCGTTGCAAGCTAATTTTCTCTGAAGAGGATCTGAACAATCTTCTATTGGACCATAGCACTTTCGAGGATGAAAGCACATCAAATGATACAGAGTATAGGTCAGACATCCGGGGATAGATATGAGTTACAAAGCCATAAAGAGGCCCCTGTGCTGTCTTCTACAAAAGTTACTCCCTAGAGATTGAGAAATACAAGTAAAATAATCAAGACCAGAAGGGAGTGATTAACTATTTCAGGATAGTTACTCCGCAAGTCAACCTGCACCTTTGACCCAGGCTACAGACGAAGGCAGATCCTGTTATCTTAAGAGACACCAAATGGGTCGCAGAAAGGACAACCTGAAGAAGTAACCAGATTATTATATGGGGTCGGTATAAGGTCAGAGTACAATTCCCCCACATACATTAGACCTGGGCTACACAACTCTGGTCATGAAGTCCCAATACATTTCAGATTGTTACTTCTACTTGAATGTAACTACACTTACCTGGTGTCTGAATTAGGACTGTCACGATATCAGATTTTCACTACACGATTATTGTGGCCAAAAGAATTCATGATAATGATATTATCGCAGTAGCTATAGAAAATTTGGAAAAAAAATAAACAATGCTATTATCAGTCAAATTCATCTTCACCTTTGTTTCTTGTGTGTTTTCTCTCTTTTTTGGCAAATGATTTACACTTCAAATACGAGTGTGGGGAGGTGGAGAGAAAGTCTGTAACCATAACTGGACAAATAAAAAGTATAAAAGTATATAAAAAGAACAATTACACTTAATGGATAATGAAAAGGTGACCAGATGAACTGATTAATAAAAGATCCACAAGGCCTAACACCAAGAGGATTTTTGGAAAAATACAACTTCAGTTTTGTCTAGTGTATACGATATTATCATGTGTGTATTGTTAACATGATATTAATATTTCATATTTTAAATATCACGGTTATCGTCAATGCCGGTATATCACGACACCCCTCGTCTGAATCAGTCACTGATTTGAGGAGAGGATGGAAAAACAGAAGTTTTTCAGTCTGCCAGGACCGGAGTCGTCTAACCCTGCTTATATCCATCTATATAAGTGTATGCATGAAAAGCGCAGTTCATGTTGATAAGTGACACGTTTTTTTAAGTGTAACAAGTAAAGCACAACAACAACTGAGTGAAAAGCTGAAGAACCAAGTAGACTCTGAAATACCCCACCAGTCTGTCACCACACCAGCAGAGACGGACCATGTAAACAGTCACAGCCAAGTGTTTCAACTGTGTCTAACCATTCTACACACGTCATCACATTTCTAATGATTTAGTACAGGAACAAAAACAACTTGTACAGACCAGAGCCTCCATGATACCAGGCTGGTGCCCTGTTCTCTAGTTGTCTTTCTCTCAAAGTAATACATACATATCCAGCAATATGTATTTATACATCAGCATTTACATTTCATGTTTTGTGCATTCAGTCCCATTGACGGCACCCATTCAGTCACGGGATGTTCCTTAAGTAGTTCATCAATGTCATGTCTAGGTCCTAGTCCGTGTCGTGTCTAGGTCCTAGTCCGTGTCGTGTCTAGGTCCTAGTCCGTGTCGTGTCTAGGTCCTAGTCCGTGTCATGGTCCTAGTCCGTGTCGTGTCTAGGTCCTAGTCCGTGTCGTGTCTAGGTCGTAGGTTACACATGTTTCTGTCTCATGTTGCCTTTGATGTATGTACGATATATTACTGTGAATAACTGACAACAAGGTAGCCTGGGTACCAGATTATTTTTAACTACATTCTACTCCTTGTACTTGTTGGCATAAGACTAATTTACCCAGTACAGGGAATGGAATGTTAACACAACACCAGGTTTGAGGCTACCAATACCTAATGTGTTTCATTTTAATGATAGGAGCACAAGGTGGAGTTGAGGCCCACCACACTGACTGAGGAGAGACATCTGGTGTCACTGCAGAAACGACCCTACTCGTCCAAGCTCCGCAGGCTGCTGTCGCTAAAACACCTACCTAACATCTACCCAGATGTGCTCAACCTCTACTACCATGCCTGTGTCTGCAAGAGCCTAGGTGAGTTAGCTGTTAGCCTGGCCGCTGGGGAACCTGGGTGAGTTAGCTGTTAGCCTTGCCCCAGGGGGAACCTGGGTGAGTTAGCTGTTAGCCTGGCCCCTGGGGGAACCTGGGTGAGTTAGCTGTTAGCCTGGCCCCTGGGGGAACCTGGGTGAGTTAGCTGTTAGCCTACCCCTGGGGGAACCTGGGTGAGTTAGCCGTTAGCCTGGCCCCTGGGGGAACCTGGGTGAATTAGCTGTTAGCCGGGCCCCTGAGGGGAACCTGGGTGAGTTAGCTGTTAGCCTGGCCCCTGGGGGAACCTGGGTGAGTTAGCTGTTAGGCTGGCCCCTGGGGGACATATTTTAGCTTGATGACTCCCATAGCTCCATCTCTGCAGACTGGAACATGTTTCACGGCCGGAGCAGGGATCTCACCCAGATCCTATGAAATGTACAGGGCCTCTGTTGTCCTTTGGGACTGAAACTGCACGGGTGTGGAATAATAAGGTAGGGGAGGTAGAGAAGGAGAGAGATGAAGAGAAGAGTGATTATAGAGATATACAGGTGATGTCTTCATTTAAACCACTTTAACACAGCAGGGTCATAATCCTGAAGAAACAGGAAGTGTGATTTGTTATGTGGATTATAAGTAATGAAAACTTTTTGAATCTCAAATATGCTTAGCCTTTCCTGGTTGAGTTAGCTGTTAGCCTGGCTGTTGGGGAAACCTTGCTTGGTTCGCTGTTAGCCTGGCCATCTGGGAACCTGGTTCAGTTAGCTGTTAGCCTGGCCGTCTGGGAACCTGGTTCAGTTAGCTGTTAGCCTGGCCGTCTGGGAACCTGGTTCAGTTAGCTGTTAGCCTGGCCGTCTGGGAACCTGGTTCAGTTAGC
>JACXGI010015140.1:0-17874 GCA_016801175.1 Esox masquinongy
CCAGTACTCTTAGAATTTGGGGTATCCCTATTTCCCCGGGACTCTAACCCAGCACCCTATGGGTCCCCGACCCAGGGTCTATCTCCTCGTCAGGTGATAGGGTAGGTTGCCAAACCTAGAATCTAGAATTCGGGAAGATCTATACTTCCCGGGTCTCCAACCCCGTTTTAACACGATTAAAACCTTTCCAATAAAAATTTACTAGTTTTAACCGTAGAATTCGGAAAGTCCCCGCTTCCCGGGCCTCTAACCCACTCTTTTCTGCCAAATATTGTACTCCCCAATTTAACACTTCCCAGTCAAGACACTTCTAGTTCAGAATTTGGTAATTAGGCTAAATGTGCAGATTTGATGGAACGGTTTCTGCTTACCTCATTTGATGTGGCCACGAACCGTCAGTGTCTGTCGTGGTCAGCAAAGTTTTCTCAAATTCAGATCTCTTTCTCATCCCGGACGAGCCCCCAAGTTGTTGAAGTACCGACCTAAAGTACTTCCCCGGGTTGGTTAATGAGAAGAGATTAAGAGGAGACAAAATCGCAGTGCCGGCAATTCTCTTTATTCCCCCATACAGATATATCTGGAGACAGTGTGGCATTCAGTCCAACAGAGTCTGACACAATCACAGCACACACAGTTCTTATAGCATGAGCCCCCTACCCTAGATTTTCCCGTTTTTTTCTGCTTTTCTGGTTCAGGGAGCGGTTCATACCATATATGGGTAAGATATACGTTGTTTAACACATCTCTCATGGCAGCTGCCGTCTTCAGGTTTCCCTGTTGTTATTCCAACCAATCGACTTCTAGCTCTAGCGTCTTTACCCTTATTTGGCATTCTGCCCGTTTACTACCGAATACCAAGCGGTCTGTTCTTGCCCCCAGCTATTCTAGTGAGATTAGGATCCTGTCACCCCCTCCTCTAATGCAGGTACAATGTTTCTTAGTTCTACTTAGCCTCTAGCAGAATTGTATGTTATCTTAATGCTATTGCCCCACAATGGCAAAACAACATACTTTTTTCTTTCATTCGTGAATGACATTTATACCATAACTACCAATAAAGGCGACGATAACTAACTTTTTCATCAAGTGAAAAGACGAGAGAATCGTGGAATCTACCAGAAATAATTAATAAATGTCGTTGCTCTCAATAGATTTGAATGTAGGTCTTCCATATGAGAGACACTGTCGTTAACCACTACGCCACGGTATTACATGTTTCAGCAGTCGCTAGACTCCAGTGAGGATCGTGATAAATAGGCTTACTAGTATCTACTAACTTCCTAGGAATAATCATAAGAATTGATCAATTGCTAGCGAGACTGAAGATGAACTATTCCATGCCAGAAACAGTCGCAATATAACCGTATGCAGTTTCATTTAAGGCTTAAGATATCTTAACTACGTTGTTAAGCCAGCAAATGAGTTTGTCTATCCTGACCCAAAACGCATGCACGGACGCGTACTTCGAAAATCCACCAGAAACAGTCGTAATATAACCATAAACTGTTTTATTTCAAGCTTACCATAAGGTAGATACTAAAGGTTTTAATCGGCGAAGTTTTCGTCTATACGGAATAATTCATAATGCGTCCTACGCATCGCCTGCGAGGAGACACGAACTCGAGACCTATGGTTTACAAGTCCGCTTCTCTAATCACTACGCTAAGTAATAAGGAGCGGTCAGTCACTCAGTCAGTCACACACTCAGTAAGAGACATTCGCTCTTCTAAACCGGCTCCGCTTACGTAGTCCGGCAAAAAGGTACACGAAATAATGATGACATTATTATATGTTAGATTTTTTAATTAAATGTTTTTTTTTTTTTAAATATTTTGAACCCAAATAACAGTTGCTCGCCTCAGTTCTTGTGTGTGTAAATCATGCGTGCAATGGTGGGCGCGCATAACCAGATCAGTGACCAACGAAGCGCTAGTTTAATTTCCTCTGATTTTGGCTGGTAAAAACAGAGGATGTCTACAATGATAATAACCGACCCATGAAACATGAAAAGTGTAATCATTGGTTCTCATTGGCTGCTGACGACATTGACTTTAAACTGAGAGTGCAGGTTTAAATCACGGTTTATTTCTGTAATCTGCGTTTTGAAAATATATCGCTGGTGGGCCTAAAAATCTCAGGTGACAATCGCATGGGTAAAATGTTGTGTGCGGGTATTCACGATTGTGATCGTGCATTCGCGTGCCTGGTGTTTCTGTAACGTTTTGTTGTTGGTGGTTGTGTATGGCGTCACATCAGTCTCAAAACTCACAAGCACACAAGATAGAGTCGAAAGAGCAGAAACACAAGCTGCGCATGCAGAGGACCCAACTCACGCGCAGGGCGGTGCCACTTCGAGATGAAAAAATTGCGCGAGAGTATAAACATTGTGAAAGCACAGTCTTCGTGGCTTGGAATTTCCCCAAGACTTCTCAAAATTCACCTGCGCCTTCTCGAAACCCCCTGCTCTCCAGTGATGGGTCGTTCGCGAACGAATGTCTCTTTTTGGTGAACGATGGGAGCCGATTCGCGAACGGAAAAGAGCCGTTCATTTGGCTCTTAAATATGTCTGAGGCAAGTTGTGTTAAAAGAAGACATTTACAAAAGACATGTACAAAAGGCATTTATGTGTTCAATTATCGATTTTTTTTATATAGCCTATATAAAAAAAAAACTGCGTGGCACCCGCGAAAAGACTCAGTAGCTAGGATGCCAACATGAGTGACACTCCTAAAAAATCTCAAATTTGGACGTTTTTACAAAAAAAACCTAGGAAAATGCAGTATTTGCAAAGCAACACTTTCAATTCGTTCTGGCTCCAACAACAATCTCCACAGGCACGTAAAAACGAAACATCTAACAGTCCTGTTGCCACAGCTGAAAGTTACTGTTAGTGTGTTATCTGATGCTAGCAAATGCCTCTACCAAACCTACCACCCAGACCTCGATAGGCCAGTACATGCCAAAGGCCATTACCTCATCAAAGAAGATGATACATAATGAAATGGTCAAAATGGTTGCCACTTGCCAGAGATTTCCAACCACATCATCGTTGAGGACAAGGGATTCAGAAAGTACTGTCATGTTCTAAATCCAGCTTATGTTCTCCAAGCAGGACAACCCTATCTTACACAGCAGTTCCTCATCTGTTGAACCTTGAAACATGTTTAAAGTTTGGCCAATGATTAGAACAAATGCCATGTTGAACTGGTAGTTACAATGTATTGTGTTATTATCTGTTCTACTGTTCTTTCACTATTAAAAATGTTTCAACACAATGAAGAGTAATTGCATTGCTAACAAGATTTTGCGCTTATTTTTTTTAATGCATGGAACCTGCTAGGATTAAAATGCATAATTTCAGTTAAAGATAAATTAACAAATAAAAGGGTTACTTGCCAGCACGTTATTATGGCCGTTAGATAATTTGGGTTGATTAGAAAAATGTGCATAATCATATTTGCAATAAAGGGTGATTAAAAAAAATACTGAACGAGCAGCCGTTTTGAGAGCCAAAATGAACCATCTCTTTTAAATGAACTAGTCCAAGTGAGCCGGATCACTAAAAAGACTCGAAATTCCCATCACTATATTGTACTAATGGCCAATGATGGCTCGGTCACTTTGTATAGATCCCGGGCTTTTAAATTAGCCATTCAACGGCTTTGTAACAAAAAGAAGACACGTGATTAAGCAATAAGTCTACCAATCATATTTGAGGTACTATGTAATGTTTCGTGAGTGCAAACACGTGTCAAGTGAGAGCAGGGGGGATTCGAGAAGGCGTAGGTGAATTTTGAGAAGTCGCGGAGAAATTCCACGCAACGATATCTGTGCTCTCACGTGTATACTCTTGCAGCACTGGTCCTTCGTTCACGCGGCTTGTGTTTCTCCCCTCTCAACGTCACTTTCTGCTCTCTCGACTGAATTTTTTCTTCTCGAAGTGGCTCGGCCGTGCGCGCGAGTTTGATCCTCTGCACGCGCAGCTTGTGTTTCTGCTCTCTACTCAATTTATTTTTCTCGAAAAGGCAAGTGCGTGCGCGTGAGTTGAGACTGATGTGCCGCCATAGTTGTGGAGCAAAATATCAGACTACTGCAAATGTACCCATATAAAAAGTATCCACGCCAGATCTGTGCCGAATGTATTGCAACATCTGTTCCGGATGCGTGTAATGGACCCGGCCCGGGGTCCAGATGCACAACGGGCCAATCCCGATACGGATCTGGAATCCGGATCTAAAACAGACTTGGGCCAGCATAGGCCCAGCTCAGACCCAAATCTACCATATTTAATTTTACCTCTGGATTGCCTCTGTGCCAGATCGGTTTCAGTTTCGGTTTTGACTTGCTACTAACGGTGATGTGTGTTCTAAGTTTTTTAAAATATGCTAAACAATTACAAATTAAATAGGATTTGATCTATTTCACATTTCTTCCATGACCATAACGTTATCTTTCCATAACTTACAACGGATTAATAATGCAGTTTTCTGTATTGTAAAGCAATGTCATTTTCAGTAACTAAATATAAAAGCACGAAAAATAATGTAAGTATCTACAACAAAAATGTACATACTTCAATTGTACAATACTATATCTCAAAACCAATTAGGGTATTGAATGTTACCATTTATTATAGATAAATAGGAATTCATATCAAAATGTAAATTCATGGCTACAATGAAATATCAAAATCAAAAACTTTTCAATTCTGAATGAATTAGTACAGTGCTTCTCAACCCAAAAAATAAATAAGGATTAATCAAATGGTGGCAGCCAACACTAATAAACACATTCATACAATTTGAGCTAAAAAATAAATCAGAGTGGGAGCACACACACCCATTCCTACCCAGGACCAATACACCCAGACACATCCTGATAACTCATTTACATTTTCATTGTTAGACAAAAATTTTAAATTTCAAACATACATTTAATAGATTACCATTTTTCCATCACAACATTGTATTGGCAATACTGAATAAATGAAACCATCACAACTTAGTTATGAAAAACATGGGATATTACTAGAAATTAACAAACACAACATTGTGCCACAACATGAGGCGAGTGAAATTGAGGATGGAGAATGATGTCCAACTGAGACCACACACTTCCCGGAGCATTCAGGAAGAGGATGACGTAAAAAGTCCTCAACATTAGTTTTATGGTCTTGCAGCATGCTCTGTACTGTCTGCAGCCTTGGAATGTTCTCTGCGACCACCTCTGTACTCAGATGCAAGATTAAACTGATGGCCTACTGCATGCATTTTGTGATCAATCAATCAAATGGATTTTATAAAACCCTTTTTACATCAGCAGTTGTAACAAAGTGCTTATACTAAACACCCAGCCTGAAACCCCAAAGAGCAAGCAACAACAGGGTTGATGCATAGTGGCTAGGAAAAATTCCCTAAAGGGGATGAAATTTAGGAAGAGACCTAGAGAGGAACAAGGCTCTGAGTGGTGGCCAGTTCTCTTCTGGCTGTGCCAGGGGAACATTTTTAAGAATACAAATTGTAATACTTAATAAATGCATGTGGGCTTTGTCCAGAGTCTATAAAATATAATCCAAGTCCGCTGAATGACCAGATGGACGAAGAAAGGGACAATCAGGAATGGTCGGCGGAGGGGCAGCTGAAATCGTCAGGTATGGTCAGCTACTTGAACTGCAACCAAAACAGCAGGAATTTGGACAGGGACGGCTACGAACCTTTCGGGCCAGGTAGTCCTCAGGTGTGGTCCAAGGGCTCCTGTCCTCCTAAGTTAACACCGAGCAGAACACAAGGAAAATTTAGAGAGAATGACTTAGATTCACAAAGGATTTACAAAGGAAAACTGACCCTACTCCTCCGGCACAATGATATAGAGGTGTAAAACATTCGGACTGAGACAGGGGTGATATTTTTAAGCAATGTGATGAAACAATTACTCACCTCAACCAGTTAGATTTGGAGAAAAAAATGTCAGGGTTGGTGACCACTCTGAGATGCTGAAGACTAAGAGAGAAAGAAAATAATATAATGTGATTAGACCTAGGCACAAAACTAATAGAAAACATGTCAAGGGATGTGCAACTGTAACTTTACACGCCAGTCATATGGTGTGTGGGTACTTTACACACCAGTCATATGTGCACATTTGACTAAGACACATTAGACTGTTACACTGGCTAAGTTAGTACGTACCCTTGGCTGTTCCTTTACAGAAAAACTGACCAACCAGAATCTTGGCCAACCAGTTAATGTTTAATATTAATTACTAATACAAATCAATCAGCTACTGTAACGAACATGATACTAACTTTAACAGAATACCAACAAGATGCTGTAGCCAATAAACATAGTTTACTAAGTTACTATACTAAGCTATTATTGATACTATCCATTAGCCCTATATAATAGTCATCATCCTGGCATTGAAAACTAGCCACAGTAGTAGCAAATCATTTTATTTACTAAACGTAGGCTACTGACTGTAGGTCGCTAGAAAGTATAGCTAACGTTCTATGTTTAAGTTGACATTGGCTACATATTACCGTACAACTTATTGATGTGATTATAGTGAGGATTTATTTTTTTAAAAATCCGAGACCAAACCAATTCAATCTAGTCTAATACAAATAGCAAAATGGTTAGCTAGAAGTGCTCAATATTGTCGAGCTGGGCTTGCTACATTCAGCTATAGCACGATTAGTAAACATGAATTAAAATCGAAAGATAACCTTGCTAACTACAGGTGGCTATTTGTATAATCATGTAACATTATTTACTCACATATTGTTGTTGGCATTCAGCAAACATTAAACTAGCTAACTTTTACTCACCACTATGCTGAATAACTCCTTGTTTTTGACGGTTGATATGACCAACGTCCCAAATGCTTCAAATTGCAGCACGAGCGCTGCACGCGACCGTAGATCATGCGGCAGACGCATCCTATCCAAATCTGGGCCACTTCCTTCGACCTAGCCATCGCTAAAAACGTACGTTTTGGATCTGGTGCTGAGGCGCTAAGTGAGTGTGACTGCAATGAAGATTTGCCATAACAGCGCCGAATCCGCCGCGGAGTCAGCTGCTGTCTGGGTAGTGTACCCATGAAAAGCTACGAATATCTTGATTTTTATATACAATAATGTCAATACCCTTTTTGAGAAATTGCCATTTCTTTCGAGAACAAAAATTTTTTAAAACTAAATTTAATTTTGCTATCAACCACTCTCCGTTTTGACTAGACTGCCCCCTTTGCGGATAAGGTATATTTGCGCAAGTCTGGGGCATTACGAGGAGGGTATTTCTGCAAGTCGGGAGCGCAACTTAATATGGGGGTTCCTTAATCGTGAGCTTAGAATTATAAGGTTCCATCTGCGTTCAATATGATTCAGAGATATTGAGCATCAAAGATTTCATATCCCTGTTAGCAAAGGTTTTACATAGTATATTTATTTTTTATAGCTTAACAAGGCCATCAACCTAGTTGTACTTAGGGTAAGTCATATCAAAATCCTGGGACAATTGGAAATGTTCTTTTTTGGAATAGTTCAAATGCAGATGGAGCTCTGATCCGGTTCAGAATTATAAGGTTCCATCTCACAATCACAATGTAAAACAAAAAAATATATTCATATTGTAAATTGAATATCTTAACACCAAAACATTGTTCTAACACATACACTACATGTGAACAATGTATAGTTATATAAGATTTAGAAATAACACATCATATTTATATTTGAATCATTAAAACATTTGTATTCAACATGTCAATTCATATGCAGTTAGGCAATACCATCAAGTTTGAAACACCTTATACATTAAGCATGTCTTTATTTTTTTACTCAACATAACACTATCACTATTATTACTTTTCATTTTAGCAGGCTTGTACTTAAACATTGACCTGAGGTCACTCTTCACACCTCTGGGTGTTTTTTTAATATCTTTGCCTTTGGCAAGATGATGGTTGGTGAGACAGAGTCTGACCTCAAATTTACATTTGAGCCCCTGATGTCCATGTCAACCATGGCACTTAGTGTACTGTATACTGTATGGACACTGACCAAACAATCTGGGCCACTGCAGCAAAAGGTACTTGCTTGTATTGATAATTTTTGTAACAAGACTAAAAGTCTTAGAAGTCTGTCTTTCATTTGAATTACAGAAAAAAATTCATTTCTCCTGCCACTGAAATTTTTGGTGTTTCTGCCTCTACTATTAGGGATACAAAACAATAAACAACACAGCTGAGCATCACAATATTATTTATTCTTATAATATTTTGTATTGTTAGTATTCTGTTATTGTGATATACTGTTTTTTTGTGTAACCACAAAATATTTTTTATAAGGTACTGCCTGACAATACCCACCCATTTCTCTCCGTGTCTCTGCTTACACTTTTTACCACTATTTGTGTCTCTTTTACTCTCTCTTTACTAGTCTCATTGTTATCTCTCCTGCTGTATGTGTCCATGCTTCATGATCATAATCTGAGCCTTCTCTGTTATCTATTTTATAGTCACAATTTCTACAAAAACAGTTAGCTACTATAGCAAGTCTACTAAGTGCTTTTTATAGCTGGCCCTGTTATTGATTTCATGGCCATAATGACTGCACTGCTGAACACATAAAAGCTTTAAAAAGTATCTAGATTTGTTATCTAGTTAAATGGTTAGCTAGCTAGTGTGCTGACGATATCATTAGTTGGTTACTATGAAGCCAGCTAGCTGCACATCTAGTTGCTAGATTGATAGCTAAGGCGATTAAAAGTTTATTTAGCTAGCTGTCGTTAACTTGCCACTTTTCAACTTGATGGGGTGCTAGTTGGCAAGCTATATTCACCGTAGCTAACCGGACTGTGTACATTTGCTAGCGAGTTAGGACCAGGCAGCTAACGGAGGTTAGCTTGCAAGCTGGTGGGTTAGCTATCTAATTTATCTATCAACTTTACATACTATTAACAAACCGCAATATAGCTAACTAATATGCTTCAACTTACGCTTCACTACTGCTATCTCTTTTTAACAAATCATCAATAAAGTCATTCAATGTTAGGTTTCTAATGGTATTGTTACATTTGCGAACTACCCCAAGTCAACTAGCTAAAACACAAACTAGCTAAAACACAGCTAAACATACATGGCTAAAAGATGAATTTGGATTGGTCCTCCCGTATTCAATTGAGGCCTTTGATTGGATCACAGATAGAACCTTGTAACTCCAATGTGGTATGCCTTTTTGGAGATAGAACTTTTATATTTTGTCAATTATGGACATAAAAATCGTTTTCAAAAAAACAGCACCACACAGAGGTTAATAAACATCCAATAATCCAGTATTTTTAAATAACTCAATTTTAACAAAAATGTCAGAAGGAACCTTATAATTCTAAGCTCACGTAATATTAAGTTACGTCCATTGACGGTTTCCATTGGTGTGGTGTTTTTGGTTTAGTGCATGTGTTAATGAAGGAAGAATTACTAGGGTCAATGACGAAGATTTCGGTAAGTGCTTCCATATGACAACCTCTAGCTGTATATTTAGGGATAGTTAACGTATTCACTAAGATCGCTTATCTGCTAAATTCTTTGAATCTGAGATTCGAATAGCTTTCCAGTGACAGAACACAGAAAACATGACATCCCTTCAACCCTTATAGCTACATTTAAAGATAGCTAGCTACGCGACGAGGTAGGCTACTTGTTAGCCAGCTCTAGTCAATTAGGGTACGGTATAACTAGCTAAAGATGCATGACGCACCTGTCACTATGTGCAAGCAGGCAAGATCCATTTATTTTTTAGCTTCATATACATTATGTTGTCATTATTTAGAAATGTAAACAAAATAATAATTTGTCATGGCCATCTTCTATGCAGTGGTGTAAAAAGTATAAGTATTTGGCTGTGTTCACCAGTTTTGGGAAGTTGCTAAGGATGAGCTAAATTACCTAAACAGAGTTCATAACTAACCAATGACCTTAATTGATCATTTACAGTCTTCCTTTTTATTTTATTGATCACTGGTTAGTTTTGAACTCCCTTTACCTGGTTACTTAGATATTAATTAGATACTTCCCTAAAGTGGTGAACACAGCCAAACCCAGTTGAGTACTTTTACTTTGTACACCTCTACTTCTATGTGATGGTCGTGATCTTTCATTTCAGTTGCCAAGATGCGTTGTTGACCTGGGGGATGCTGTCGCCTGGGTAAATGCCAACACGGGCCTCTTCTGAGACTGGGTACGAGTCCTCACCCCTGAATGATGAGGAAATACAGGGTGCTGTGCAGATGCTCAGAGAGGCCTCAACTCTAGAGGAAGAACAAGAAGCTCTCTCCCCATTCATGTTTTGGTTTAATAATTTTGAAGACACTGAAACATTCATAGATGAAATAGACAAAAGAGGACTTAGTGATAGTTTTGAGATTCTCTGTTAATTATTTTTGTTGATGAGGATACCTATTAGCTGTCTTTAAACCATGAGCTAATGCTGGTTTCCACACAACAAAAATTACAATATCCAGAAAACACAATATAGTTTGACGAGACAAAGAGACAAGAAACATCAGTTGTTTAGCAAGAGTAAACTGGCCAGTGTTTTGGAAGTTTTCACCTGGCCATACAACATGACAGGATGAAACCAAAGCCTACAGAATTTGGGCAAAGCTGAATACACAGTACATAAAGAAACAGATAATTTTTGTCAGTGTTGGAATGTAATGTTTTGAATATTTGATCGGGTGATTAAATGTTTAATTGTCTAATGGGCATATCATTTAATTTTGTATTTTTAGGTTATACCATTAACTTCATGCTTTTGGACTACATTATTTGACTTTCAATAATGTCTTTTGTACTCTTTTGGACCTGTTCTACTTGTAATTTATGCTACTGAATCAACTTTTAGGATTAAATTAGACCTCAGATAATAAATTCCAAGACATGTAAGACTTATATTCCTCCCAACAATGTTTTAAGTCCATAACCACATCATTATTCTAGAATTAAAAATGTGCTTGTTCCAGGCACCCCCGGAAAAATTCATATTTCTGTAAACAGATGTTGACCTGACCTCTACATGATGCAAATTGAAACTTGCCACCTTTCTGCAACAGGCTATAGAAAATTCAGCACTTCCAGTTACCAATTTCAATTTTCTAGAACAATGCTGTTAAATTGAACAGTGCAAGTCAAAGGAAGGAGAAACCATTACAATGGTTTGTATGAAAACTGGTCAGATCTACACAGCAGAACCCACAGGTCTTGGCAAAGGACCTTCAGAACAGTTTAGCTGACACTGAAGTTGTTGCTCACAGGTCCACTGCACAATGTAACTTACACAGCATGTTTACATTTGTGTAATATGTTGAATCTATGGAAAATGCATAAATGGTAATCCTGTATAAACATGTGCAAAAGGGAGGCCTGTTTCACTTTTTAACATGTAGAGCTCAGATCAACTATACTGTAACTGCAATAAGCAGCATTCTCAACCATCAACCTCCTAATGATGGCCCTCTACTGTATCGCATATAACCAAGCAATGGCTACTCAAAGAAAAATTGACCATGGCAGGCATAGTGAGTATGACTGTGCATGTGTATGTATGCATGTGTCTATTGTAACTGCACTCAGCAGCTTTCTAAACCACCAGTGTCTCATTCTTGACTGTAACCAAAACATTTAAAACTATTTTTAGAGACACTTCAGTCTTCAAATTAATATATTTCAGTTGTATGTTACCAAACAATTTTAATCCTGAAACAAAATACAATTAAATGGCATTGGAAAATACCATTTAATTTTACATAGTTGGTACAAGCATAATCAGACTAGAGCGCTTTTTCAACATGTAGTCAAAGCAAATACACTTTTGTTTTCTATATCAATGCTTGAACCTAGTGTTATATCTTGACAAAAGATATTGAATGAAATCACATGGACTCTGAGATAAAGTTGTAACGTTAACTCTTCTTCCTCCATTAGCACACTCAACGTTATGACGTCATACCCATACATGACACCTAGCGTCGAACCATGTGTCAAACCAGGATGTCCGCAAACTGACCAATGGCGAACATCAGTGGGCGTAACTTAATATTCAGGAACCCCCATTTAAACTGACCAATGGCAAACATCAGTGGGTGTAACAATATTCAGAAATCCCCATATTAAGTAACGCCCCTGACTTGTGGTCTGCAGATATACCTTACTGGGCATTACAGGGTTCCTGAATATTAAGTTACGCCCACCAAATATTAAGTTACACCCACTGACTCCATATATTTCATTAAATTGTGCTTATTGGTATCAATAAGGATTGCATTTACGAATGTGCATTTCAGTTTTGAAATGTACATTGCATAATAAGGATCTAGCTTTTTATACATTTCTATTCGTTTTTTATACATTTCTATTGGTGACATGACAGATTTTTTTTATCACATTTATTTTATATAGCCCTTTTAACATCAGCAGATGTCACAAAGTGCTTATACAAATACCTGGCCTGAAACCCCACAGAGCAAGCAACAAGAGGTTGATGCACAGTGGCTAGGAAAAACTCCTTAGTGGGTAGAACCCTAGGAAGAAACATAGAGAAGGGACAGACTCTTAAGTGTGGCCAGTCCTCTTCTGGCTGTGCCGGGTGAGATCACAAGAATACATGACTTAGTTTGTCCACATTAATGACTGGATGACCAGTTTACACAGCAGGCCTTAATGCTGAATTCAGTTCTATCATTTTGGTTTGCCTACTGTCCCAAAAACTTGATAGAAGTGACAGAATTAGATGTTCAGACAGCTGTCATTCATTCACTGGCAACGCCTACACCACTTGGTCCTCAGCACAGATGATGCATGCATCAACCAAGTTTGTCATACCACCAGATATCAACTGTTACATTGTTATAACACCTTTCCAGACTGTAAAATTTGTCATGTCAGCAATGTTAGAATGCCCACAGGTTGAACACTGCCTTAAAGTATGTTTTATCTTGCACTTTACATCCCATTTCTTGGGGATGTTAGTTGGGGTGGGTGTATGATGTTATGGGTTTTAATGGTCACATTTAGAATAGAACAGAATTTCATTGATCCCCGAGGGGACCTTTCTTAGTAGCAGCAGCATAGCACAATTTACATTTACATTTTGCATTACATTTTGGTCATTTAGCAGATGCTCCTATCCAGAGAGACTTACAATAGGTGCATATATTTAAGAGAAGCTAGGTGAAACAACGACAAATCAGTAGTAAGAGCATTCAGTATTTGGACAGTGAATGGGCAAAAGTAGTGCTGGAATAAAGATCATACAAATAGGCATAACACAACTTTTTAGAGATGGTGGACGTCGTCTAATATAAGTACTCATTGAAGAGGAAGGTTTTCAGATGTTTCCTGAAAATGGGTAGGGACTCTGCCATTCTAGCCTCCAGTGGAAGCTGGTTCCACTATTGAGGAACCAGGACAGAGAAGAGTCTTGACTGCGTGGATTGGGAAGTGGCTTCCCAAAGGCTGTCTGTTGCTGTCTGTAAGCTACACGTAACCGGTGAGTCCTTTCGTTTGCTGTTTAACTATCAGCCCCTTTGTTTTCATTAGGTTTTGTTTTGTGTGCTCGGTGTTTGTTTTCATTTAATAAAACCTACATCGAGTATATGCGCCTGCGCCTGGTTCCTCCAATACCACTGACGTTACAGAATGATCGACCAAAGAATGGAACCAGCGAGGTATACCAGGGAAGACACTGAACTGTGGAACCGCCGCCTCCTCAAATTCATGCTAGGCACAGCGCGCCTCCGTCAGCTGGAGCGGGAAGCTCCCCTCACCGGGGATCGTATTGAGCAGGCGATCATGGAGGGGTGCGGTCGCCTCCAGATTACCGGGACCAAGGAGCTGCTGGCCCGGTATCCATTCCGGCTGGAGAGGGGACATATTCCGCTTGACCTGGAAAGCCCAGCCGAAGAGGGCAGCACCGCGATGTAGGGCAAGGTGCCCAACACCGGGTCCACAGTTCACCCTTGAACCGAGGCCTCCTTGGGTTATGGAGACCCAGAGGCCTCCCCAGGAATTTTTTAGGGGGGGGCTAAGGGGGTGCCCGAGGGGGGCCTCAACAGCACCCCCTCTACGTCCGGTGCCAGCTCCAAGGCGCCGGCTGTTCCCTGCGGCCGCCCCAGTTGCTGCCCAGGAGCCACAACCAGCGCCCCCTGCTGCCCTGGAGCCGCAGCCAGCGCCCCCTGCTGCCCTGGAGCCGCAGCCAGCTCCTCCAGCCGTCCAGTGGCCGACGCCGCCAGCTCCTCCAGCCGTCCAGTGGCCGACGCCGCCGGCTCCTCCAGCCGTCCAGTGGCCGATCCCGCCGGGGACTGGCCGCCGCCACCCGATCCCGCCGGGGACTGGCCGCCGCCACCCGATCCCGCCGGAGACTGGCCGCCGCCACCGGAGTCCGCCGACGACTGGCCGCTGCCACCTCGACCCGCAGCGCCCTCTCCTGCACAGGAGCCGCCGCCTGAGCCCGTGGCGCCCTCTCCTGTCCCGGCTGCAGCGGCGCCCTCTCGAGTCTCGGCCCCTCGACCTGCAGCGCCCTCTCCTGCCCAGGAGCCGCCGCCTGAGCCCGCGGCGCCCTCTCCTGTCCCGGTCGCTCCGCCGTCCTCTCCAGTCCCAGCCGCAGCGACGCCCTGTCCTGTCCCGGCCGCCCCACCATCGTCTCCAGTCCCCGCCGCAGCGGCGCCCTCCCCTGCCTGTGCCGGCGGCTCCGCCTCCCCTGCCTGTGCCGGCGGCTCCGCCTCCCCTGCCTGTGCCGGCGGCTCCGCCTCCCCTGCCGGTTCCGGTGGCTCCGCCTTCCCGGCCTGTCCCGGCTGCTCCGGGTGCTGAGCCTCCGCCGGTCCGGGTGTTGTTGCCCCGCCCAACCCCCCGGGTTACTCCCGTTCTTGCGGTCAGGAGCCCGCGCCTTTGGGGGGGGGTACTGTCACGGTTCGGTGAAGTTCAGCACCACCGTGCCGTGCATCCCTTGTTCCCATTATCACACAAACACATCCCGAACTTGTTTCGTGTCACGTCTTCAACTATTCACACCAGGTCCCAATCATCTCATTAGTATGT
Organism: Esox masquinongy; assembly: GCA_016801175.1. Taxonomy (NCBI): domain Eukaryota; kingdom Metazoa; phylum Chordata; class Actinopteri; order Esociformes; family Esocidae; genus Esox; species Esox masquinongy. The sequence goes on from JACXGI010015140.1 coordinate 15,094, forward strand.
GTTTAAATGTTTCCCCTCTGCTCCCCACTTTTGTTGATCGTTGTTGCTGTCTGTAAGCTACACGTAACCAGTGAGTCCTTTCGATTGCTGTTTAACTACCAGCCCCTTTGTTTTCATTAAGTTTTGTTTTGTGTGCTCGGTGTTTGTTTTCATTTAATAAAACCTACATCGAGTATATTCGCCTGCGCCTGGTTCCTCCAATACCACTGACGTTACACATACAGGGAATGCGGCTCAGTGTTTTACATTAATAGAAGTCAAGTACAGTGAAAGACATAAAAAAATAAAATCAGATATTTGCATCAATAAAAATAAAATGACCAAAATTATTAAGCATGTTGTTTCAGAATTTCTCAATCTTACCTATAGGGTAACCTAGAAGCTTGAACTAATTTGGTTTCAGGGGATCCGCAGCGGAAGAGAACTGTGGGGCCTCAAAGCCCTTGTAGTATACGACAGATGAGACAAGCTTGGCCCAAATGACCTAAAACCTCCTAACCCAACATGCCATTCCAGCAGGAATTCCACCAGATGCATCTCCCAGTCTGTTCCCGGCCTCTGCCACAGAGGCATTCCCCTTTTCTGCCTATAAGAACTTGTGGTTGGACCTTCTCTTGTTAATTTGACAGCCTGCACTAGCCTGTACACTATCAGCTTCCTTGTAATTCCTTGTATATTCAATAAATTCAACTTGATCTTTGGACTCCTGTCATCTTATGTATGTTTAGCATTTGGTTTCTTATCCTTTGCATGAAATAAGTCCAAAAAAATCTGTCACACAATTAAATTCCCTGGACACTGGGTATCTTATCAAGTGATGCCCAGCAAGACAACGTCCTCGTTGTTTTTTTCAAATGACATTTGACATTTACTGTTTACTTTTTTTCTTACTTTAGCGTTGACATTTTTATTTAAAAGATAAACAAGTTGAGAAACGTTGACTGCTTTGGGGTGAAAACCTCTCTTTAAGAGTCCACATACTGCGCTAGGCAATGAAATTGTCTCATTTTTTTCTCAGAGGAAGACTAGCAAACTAGCTAGCTTTCTTCAGAGTCATGAATAGTAAAGAGTGAGTACTATATTTACATAATAAAAGGTGGAGCATGCTATGGTGGTAAATTTTGCATATTAAATCAGACAAACGTTTATCTAGCACCTGTAAGCGTTTATCTAGCAGGCGTTGGTAACAGGTGTACGCGTTACTTTAGCAGGCGTTGGCTACAGGTGTAGGCATTTATATAACAGGCGAAGGTGTTACCTTAACAGGCGCAAATGTACGCGTTAGTTTAACAAGCGTTGCTAACAGGCGCGGGCGTTTGCTTAACAGCCGTAGGCGCTTGCTTAGCAGGTGCAGGTGCTTAACAATCCCGTTCTGAACGCATGAATTCTGACCCCTTTGGCATTCCATAGCTAACAGGCGCACGCGCTTATTTTACAGGCGTGGGCATTTGCTTAACAGCCATAGGCGCTTGCTTAGCAGGTCCAGGTGCTTAACAATCGCATTCTGAAATCATGAATTCTGACCTCTTTGGCGTTCCATAGCGGTATGCTTCGTTATACCGCGGTATACCGCGGCAAGTTGCAGTGCCATGCGGCATGGACAAAAACATAAAATAAAAAATAAGAATGGCCACCAGGAGGCATCTGGGAGAACGTCGACACCCGCCTGAAACTGCTGTTATTCAAGCCTGCCTTACTGCCTTTGATTCCATGTTGCTGTGTTGCTGTACTTGATTAACTGTTATTTCTGAGAATGTATATTTAATAATAGGTCTACACACATGAATCTCTTCCTTTTCGTTAATTGTAATTATTTAAACTGCAATACAATTATTTGACTGGAAATATAGCTGTTGATTACAACAATTAAGTTAACATTTATGTAGGCTAATTTCAGACTTTTACCAAACGTACATTAGTTATTGCGTCATTGATGCCACTTTTCTGCACTAATAGTTCCTGAAGACTGCATCTGTTTTTATCAATAAAAACATATTAAAATAAAAAAAAGAAGAAATTACTTTTCCCACCAGATTTTTTTGATAAAGTACAATATGCCACAGTAGACCCAAGCAGAAATATAATTCAAGTGTTTAACATAGCATGTTTACATGAAGGATGTTCAGTTTGTTAAACAGGCAATAGGCTACACGTTAAACCCATCAATATTTCATTAATATTTTCAGAGGGAAATAAAGATTGATTTTTTTCAAAAGTTTCTAATAAAATGGCGTTTAAACAGAACATGTAAATCAGTTATTTACTGTGCAATGGCCTAAAGTCACAAATTACTGTTAATTACTCCACATTAACCCAAAGAGAGAGACAAGGGAGCCAAAGCGCCTGTTACAATACACTCTCGCATGCCTAATCAGTTATTAAGTAGGAATACAATGTAAAACAAACGGTAAATAGTCTCTAAATAGTTTTCAGTTTGTGAGTATAGAATTCTGACATCGGAACAATGTAATATATGCTACACATATTTTGGAAAAGTCATTGAAGGAGGTTATATGTTGTGGAGCTCCGCCCCCTAGAGGGGCTTTAGCTCCTAGTGGTTTACCCTGGCCGCGTCCGCGGCTGTACTGAAAACTCATTATGCAAGATGCGTCAGCCAATCAGGGCACGCCTGCCCCTATATATGACCCGTGAGCCCAGAGAACGTCCTCCCTTTTTATTCAGCAAACGCTTGCTGAGTGCTATACTGATTACTCTACTTCAGCCTGAGAATTTTTGCCGTCGACGTTCTTTAGCTCGACGTCTCAACATGAAAAAGTTTTT
>JACXGI010015141.1:0-17873 GCA_016801175.1 Esox masquinongy
AACAACACTGCACATCACCCAAAGAACACCATACCCACAGTGAAGCATGGTGGTGGCAGCATCATGCTTTGGGGCTGTTTTTCTTCAGCTGGAACCGGGGCCTTAGTCAGGGTGGAGGGAATTATGAACAGTTCCAAATGCCAGGCAATTTTGGCACAAAACCTTCAGGCGTCCGTTAGAAAGCTGAAGATGAAGAGGACATTCACCTTTCAGCACGACAACGACCCAAAACACATATCCAAATCCACAAAAGCATGGCTTCACCAGAAGAAGATTAACATTTTGGAATGGCCCAGCCAGAGCCCAGACCTCAATCCAATTGAACATCTGTGGGGTGATCTGAAGAGGGCTGTGCACAGGAGATGTCCTCGCAATCTGACAGATTTGGAGCGCTTTTGCAAAGAAGAGTGGGCAAATATTGCCACGTCAAGATGTGCCATGCTAATAAACTCCTACCCAAAAAGACTGAGTGCTGTAATGAAATCAAAAGGTGCTTCAACAAAGTATTAGTTTAAGGGTGTGCACACTTATGCAACCAGGTTATTTTGAGTTTTTAATTTTTCCCCCTCAAAAATTTCATTTTGTTTTTCAATTGAATTGTTCACGTTACAGGTCACATTAAAGGTGGAAAAAGTTCTGACATGATTTGTCTTTGTCTCATTCTTTTACATCACAAGAACCTGGCATTTTAACAGGGTTGTGTAGACTTTTTATATCCACTGTACATATTTGGATTAACTTTTACATGTACCTTTTGATTACAAGTCAATTGAATGGCTAAAAAAGTCAACTGAAATGTTTTCAATTACTGAAAATTAAAATGGTAACCCTTCTTATTTAATGAAATTAAGTCAATATAGCTAAACAATTTTAAGTATAGTAACTGAGTATTTAATGTTGGATAAACTCATCATGCTTATACTACAAGAAGATTAAATATTTGAAGTAATGATAACTAATATAAAACTATTCAAGGTTATGATTTAAATAACTCAAAACCTTTTGGTTCTAAACTTAAAAGTTTTGTGGCAACTGATTGCCTCAAAAGAAATGAGTACTACTCACACTGTAAACCCCAATAAGTTCCCAGAACTCAAAACATTTTTTTTAAATTAATCCTAAACTGGGTTTCAATATTCAGTTGTATTTGCTTAAAGGAACTGAGTAATATATTAAGCCACCCCTACAATATAATTTCCCAGTATGCATTGCCCTTTCAAGTGAACTCATGACTGTATTTGTTAATGACTGAGACATGATTATTGAACATTTATTTTCTATAATTGCACTTCATTGACTGTTACAAAATAGTCAACTGTGAATACTTAACATATCACATAAATCCTTATTTTGAAGTTTTGCAACCCACCTAGCTCATGGACTATTAATTTCAGATGTGCTCAAACACACTGTGCTATCAGATTAAAATCCTAGCCCTGTTGCCAGAAGGCCATGGTTAAAAAAGTTGACTTTGTCAACTTTCAGGAAATTCCCTGATTCCCAAAAATTAAATCACTGCTTAAGATGGATAACCTGGGAACATCACCAGAGTTTCGCAAAGTTACCAACAAGGCATTTGCTTGCAAAGGGACACACAATTCCTATAGGAATTCAACCGAAATTTTAGCAGGAAGATGTTTTATGTAATTATTACAATAATTTCAGTAGTGGGTGCAAAATATTTGTTTTACTACATGATTGTACACAAAAATCCTATTTTGATGTTATTGTTGTTAATTTGCTTGTGCTCATTATCTTTGGAGAGGGATTGTGTAATACATCCAACCACACTATATTTTCCATCCCCCCACTGTAATGTACAAGAAATACTTTCTGTGGAAAAACGCTTTTGTGGAAACCCAACGGGGGCTAGATGGGCATCCAGATAGCTCCCCCAATGGGTTTGAATGTCGATTTAATGCTTTTGTTCATGTCATGCAGGCTCGTCAGTGACAGTGGTGAGGTTTCCAAAAATATAATTTTTTATATTAGATATGTTCTCTACATTAACTTAAGCTCTAACCATTTCTCAGTGTGCTCCAACTTATAATATTCTTTAACTTATGTAAAATATTATTGAAATAGACATTTTTCCTCATAATTTCCCCCATATAGTTTTTACCTTTGAAAATGTAGCCTACACAATACAAACTAAAACTACAGACACTCTGCAAACCTTTATTTTGAAGGCAACATGAAAATCAGAAGTCTTATTGTTGCAGCCAAATGTGACTTGTAACTTGAAAACAATGACTTGGTCCCACCTCTGAAAACAACAGACTGTGATCAAAACAAAGTCCATATAATGGACTTCATTGCCTGTTTTAGAAAAAATACAGCTGTGCAGATGTAAATGAACAAGACTAGGCAAGCCTAGTTTAGCCAAACCACCAATTTAAGGGGGAGTCAGCGGTTTTAAAGGGAATGTTTTGAATAGCCTTTTTCAAGGAATGAGTCCAAGCTGAGATAGCAAGAAGATATATGGAACGACATGATTCTGACAAAAAAATGTAGAAATTAAAATGAGTTTTTTGCATCAATGATTGTAGAAGATGTCTTCATTGATTATGGGATAGAAATTACAGAAATTACTTTCATGCAATTGTGATGGGTTGTATAGCGAGTATTTTTACCTTTTGAGAAAAAGAGTGTAATAAACTATAACAGAGTAACTTTAAACGACAAAGTCTTACATTGTTTGTTCTAACTAAATTATTGTTACAATGACTGAACTGAGAGGATTGCACTATATTATGTTTTGATGACTTAACCAATGTACTCATTATATTTCCCCAAAAACTTTGTGGCTGAATCCATGATCTTGTGGTGAAAGAGGTTTAAAAACCAAATGAAAGGAAGTGAGTTGTTTTGAATGCATGACTTTGTGTTCCAAGTGTGATCAGTTTGGAGTTTTGTAATAAAACTTGAAAAATGTCCACATATCATGGATTATAGTACTAAAGTGACTAAAACAATCTGTAACAGTAGAGAAGAAAATTCAAAAGTTATGCATGGGCTTTATAAGTACACACTGTAAACTCCAATGTATTTCTTACTCAAATGTTTGTAAGTGTTTCTCTAACTCAAAATTAGAGAAATGTTCCTAATGACTTAAAATGTTTATGTTATACTGAGTTTTACTTTTTAACTTTAAAATGAAAATGTTCCCAGCATGCTCTGCTTCAGGTTGATATTGTGTAACTATGATATTGATATTGGAAATGTCTTACTATCCTTTTTTTGCATTTAAATTGACTTATTAATCTTAGCAACACAAACATCAAACATACATTTGTCTAAAGTAATCCAATCATGTAGTACAACAAATATTTTGCACCCACTACTGAAATGATTGTAACAATTACATAAAAAAATCTTCCTGTCCCATCTTATACTGGACTCCAATAGAAATTGTGCGTCCCTTTGCAAGCCAATGCTTAGTTGGTAGCTTTGTGAAATTCTGGTGAAGTTCCCAGGTTTTTCAGAAATCTCAGCAGAGGCAGATATTTTTGGAAATCTGGGAATGTCCTGAAAGTTTTCTTAAACATGGCTTCCTGGCAACTGGGATAGGATGTACATTTGATAGCACAGTGTACTCTGAGGACATCTGAAATGCATAGTCCATGAGCTAGGTGGGTTGCAAGACTTGAAAATAAGGATTAATGGGATCTGTTGAGTATTGAGTTGACTATTTCATAACAGTCAAGGAAGTGAAATTATACAAAATAAATGTGTTCAACATGTCACAGTCATTAACAAATACAGTTATGGGAGGTAAATCGGTCGTAAATCTAGAGTTCACTTGAAAGGGCAGTGCATATTGGGAACTGGTAACCCTTCAAATTACAACCGTTTACTTACAGGGTATTTCCCACCTAACTACGTAGTAACAACAATGTAAGTATGTGGAAAGAATGGGTAATTATGTAGGAACAATGTAAGTGTTACGTGTACTTATATGAACGAAGGACGATAACTCTCCAAAACAACTTATTAAACAGACAGGTGATAAAAAAGCAATTTTGAAAGTATATAATTTTCATTCTTATTTGTGCTTTTGAATTGACCTTATGAATGTGACTTTATTAATTTTTTTATTGCAAGTTCGTTTGCAGAATTAAGGATTTAATGGAAAAGAAAGATGATGCGCATTTCTCTGCTTTGCGCAACGTTTCACCATGCCAACACACGCGTTGGGAAATCGGTTCTCGGCCAAACCAAAAGCCGCGTTGACATCAATCACAAATGTATGAATTGATTATAGATGTGTGTTAGGAATCAAGCCACAGAAAGCACTTATCTGTTGGGTGTCCTACAGTCCCCATTGCTTGTCCTCGACAATAGGTGCCCACATGAATGTTTTTTTCTCCAGTATGCTGGATCAAAAGCGCTCCAATGTAGGCTATTATTTCCTCGCATTGAAAGCGAGAAGCTGCCGAATGAAACGAATAGGCTTAACAAATACGAGTTTATCAGATTTTACTGTTTACTGTTGAGGACAATTAAACGTTAACATTAGAAGGCATACTTTAAAATTTGGATATCCAAAGATGCCTGTTTCACATTTCGATAGTTGCCCAATATGCCAATATCCTAAAATGTTGTGTTGTTTCCAAATGTAGATACAAATAAGATCCATTAGCCTGTGGTGGAAATACACATTAAAACTCATCTATTTCTTAATCACACCTGATAAAATGAAAATAAATATGTGGTAAATTATCATTTGTTTTCAGTTAATACTCCATAACATACCTTCATGCCATCATCGTGTTGTAGCTTATTCCTTCCCATACCTTGTGTACTTTACCCTTACTTACCATGTAAGTTCCTAGTAAGTCCATCATCTTAAACTAGTTCTTATACGGTACCAACAACAATTACAGTGAAAGTACCAGTAAAGAGGGCTGTAATGTGAAGCGGTACCTGTTCCCACATACTGTAAATACACTGTAGTTACAAGGAGAGAGGGCTGTAGTTTGAAGCGGTGTCTGTTCCCACATAGTTACAATGTAGTTTCAAGGAAAGAGGGCTGTAATTTGAAGCGGTGTCTGTTCCCACATAGTTACACTGTAGTTACAAGGAAAGAGGGCTGTAATTTGAAGCGGTACCTGTTCCCACATAGTTACACTGTAGTTACAAGGAAATAGGGCTGTAAAGTGAAGTGTTACCTGTTCCCACGTAAATACACTGTAGTTACAAGGAAAGAGGGCTGTAATTTGAAGTGGTGTCTGTTTCCACATAGTTACAATGTAGTTACAAGGAAATAGGGCTGTAAAGTGAAGTGGTACCTGTTCCCACGTAAATACACTGTAGTTACAAGGAAAGAGGGCTGTAATTTAAAGAAGTTTCTGTTCTCACGTAGTTACATTGTAGTTACAAGGAAAGAGGGCTGTAATTTGAAGCAGTGTCTGTTCCCACATAGTTACACTGTAGTTACAAGGAAAGAGGGCTGTAATTTGAAGCGGTACTTGTTCCCACATAGTTACAGTGTAGTTACAAGGAAAGAGGGCTGTAATTTGAAGGGGTGTCTGTTCCCACATAGTTACAGTGTAGTTACAAGGAAAGAGGGCTGTAATTTGAAGCGGTGTCTGTTCCCACATAGTTACAGTGTAGTTACAAGGAAAGAGGGCTGTAATTTGAAGCGGTGTCTGTTCCCACATAGTTACACTGTAGTTACAAGGAAATGGGCTGTAATTGGAAGCGGTGTCTGTTCCCACATAGTTACAGTGTAGTTACAAGGAAAGAGGGCTGTAATTTGAAGTGGTGTCTGTTCCCACATAGTTACAGCCCTCTTTCCTTGTAACTACAGTGTATTTATGTGGGAACAGACACCGCTTCAAATTACAGCCCTCTTTCCTTGTAACTACAGTGTAACTACATTGTAACTACATGAGAACAGACACTGACACTTACCTCTTTCAATTTGCCTGGACTGCAAATTCAGAATGCCATTGAGAATTGCCAATGGCATTCTGAATTGCCACCTGCACAACTATTTATCCCACTTATACATACATTACACTTATACATTTCCTGTAAAATTTCCACTGCACATTTAGAATTGCATTTGCATTAATTGCACATCCATACATTCCACTTGTACATACATATACTTAATACTTTTTCTGCCATTCTCTATTTGCACTTCTGGTTAGACACAAACTTTTGTTGTACTTCTCTTGTACTGTTCAATGACAAAGTTGGGTCTAATCTAATAGCTGTTTAAGAAGTATTTATGGTTCAAAATAGTGTTTACCTATCAAAAGGTTTGGAGTCTGTATTTTTTAAGGTTCAAGAGATACTGTTGGTGAGGGAATTAGCATAAATTAGCATACATGACATATTTGAAGTTCATAAGTGTTACCAATGACAGGTCTTGTGTCTGTAGCTCGAACGGTTCAAAATATACAGCCTAATAGTTAATTAAGGCTTATTATGCTAATCAGCATATGTAAAATTTGCAGTGAGCATAGCTTACACATGTGAAACATTTGGTTTTGTGTCTGTGGCATGAACGGTCCAAAAGATACAGCCTAATAGTTAATTAATGCTATTTACGCTAATTAGTATATGAAAAATCGATAAATGTTTCATCATATGAACTGGGGATAGCCTAAACGGGTAAAACAAAGTTGTTTTTTTGTCTGTAGCTCGAACGGTTAAAAAGATACAGCCTAGTAGTTAATTAAAGCTAATTACGCAAATTAGCATAAATAAAATCAATAAATGTTTCAGAATTTATAGTGGGGATAGCTAAACTGGTGAAACAAAGTTGGTTTCCGGTCTGTAGCTCGAACAGTTCAAAAGATACAGCCTAATAGTTAATTAACGCTATTTACGCTAATTAGCATACTAAAATCATCAAACGTTTCATCATATGAACTGGGGATAGCCCGCCACAATCGATCGGACCTTACCCACCAGTACACCAGTCCCCTTAAATACACCTACAGTTGTGCTCATACCCTGGCAGAAATTGTGAAAGTTTGTATACCCTGGCAGAAATTGTGAAAATTTGGCATTGATTTTGAAAATATGACTGATCATGCAAAAAACTCTTTGATTTACTTGAAGCCATTTGTTATCACACAGTTGTTTATCTCGTTTTTAAATCATAATGATAACAGAAATCACACCAATGACCCTGATCAAAAGCTGACATACCCTTGAATTGCCTTGTTACAGACACACAAGGTGACACACACAGGTGAAAATGGCAATTAAAGGTGAATTTACCACACCTGTGGCTTTTTAAATTACAATTAGTCTCTGAGTATAAATAGTCAATGAGTTTGTTAGCTCTCACGTGGATACCACTAAGCAGGAGAGATACTGAGCCATGGGGAGCAGAAAAGAACAGTCAAAATACCTGCGTAACAAGGTAATGGAACTGCATAAAGATGGAAAAGGATATAAAAAGATATCCAAAGCCTTGCAAATGCCAGTAAGTACTGTTCAATCACTTATTAAGAAGTGGACAAATCGGGGATCACTTGATACCAAGCCAAGGTCAGGTAGACCAAAAAAGATTTCAGCCAAAACTGCCAGAAGAATTGTTAGGGATACAAAGAAAAACCCACAGGTAACCTCAGGAGAAATACAGGCTGCTCTGGAAAAAGACGGTGTGGTTGTTTCAAGGAGCACAATACGACGATACTTGAACAAAAATGAGCTGCATGGTCGAGTTGCCAGAAAGAAGCCTTTACTACGCCAATGCCACAAAAAAGCCCGGTTACAATATGCCCGACAACACCTTGACACGCCTCACCGTTTCTGGCACTCTGTAATTTCGAGTGACGAAACCAAAATAGAGCTTTATGGTCACAACCATAAGCGCTATGTTTGGAGAGGGGTCAACAAGGCCTATAGTGAACAGAATACCATCCCCACTGTGAAGCATGGTGGTAGCTCACTGATGTTTTGGGCGTGTATGAGCTCTAAAGGCAAGGGGAATCTTGTGAAAATTGTACCAGTGCAAGTGGACCAGTGTACTCACTTGCTCTTGACTGACTCCCTGGTGATCAGAGGTGGCAGTGGTGTAGGGCCTACACAATCTCCATTCTCAAATAGAATTGTCAAAGAAAAGGCTCTGCTAGAAGTCAAAGTATCATTTCATTTTTTAATAAAATGTTAGTACGTATGAAGTATACAAGTAAGTCAAAATGATGTCTGTGAACTCCACACCAATGGACAGCAAAGATCTCCTCAAACAAGGCAACCTTTAAAGGAGTTAGAGGGGGAGACAGAGAGAAAGGTGAGAATGATAATTGATTGAGTTAAATAATGACATTACCAGTATCTTTAATCTAGAAAAATGTAGAGAGGTAGTTGCATGTATTGTATACTTACATAGTGGAAAAGGCTGCACGGCCCTCTGAACACCGTCAACAACAATGGCATCCTGAGAGAGAGAGAGAGAGAGAGAGAGAGAGAGAGAGAGAGAGAGAGAGAGAGAGATGATAAATCAGATAAATTATAGATTCAGATGGTAACAGTATCTTTTAGAAAATTTAAGCAGAGTTGCATAGATTGTAAACTCACTACTAAATAAAAGAATGCCTCTGAACTCAACACCAGTTAAAAGCAGAGACCTTTTCAAACAAATGAGGGAAACCTTTTTTAAGAAAGAGAGAGAGAAGGGGAGACCGAGAGAAAGTTGAGGGAAACCTTTAAGAGAGAGAGAGAGAAGGGGAGACCGAGAGAAAGTTGAGACAGAGACATGATAACTGGGAGTGGAAGAAGACAGGTGGACTGCCATCTGTTGGTGTGCCATGAAGCATAAGAGTGGACAGTACATCACACTATCCAGGTGAACAAGAAACAGAAAGACAGAATGAAAGACCTAATATAGGCCTAATAGTACAAATCAGCCAGTAGCTTGATGGTCCCATTTCTAAACATCCAAATCTGCTATGAGCTGGCCTTTACCAGATGTCAGTGACCTCTTCCTCTGCATACACCAGTAAGCAAGCATCAATACCTTCCTCTCCATCCATCTCTACCTACATATACAAAAAATATAACAAAATACTGTAATTAGTTGCATTGTTTCATAAATCCTTAACACATGATTTAAAACAAAGGACTTACAGAACAACCTTTCACATGTTACTTGTGTCTAGATAGGCGTGTCTATTACATGGACACAAGCATCAAGTGATACAGTAGTGGTCATAAACACAATATGACATCCTTATAGGCACAATTTGGATTCAGTAATGAATAAACTATCCAAGTACAGTAACAGAGCCATACTGTAGAAATATATATGCCAGGATAGAAAACCACATCAGACTGAAGATGACTGTAAATGTTGCCTAGTTTGTAGATTTAATTTACATTGATGGTAGCTAGTTAGGTATATCAGACTTGCTTTTTCTAAAAGAATATTTACATCATAGAGACAAACACATGATACACACCTCATTTCATAAATTATATATGCAAAACGTTAGATGTAACATTTACTAGCAAGCCAGCACTGTGAAACAAAGAGTAAATTATCTCCCATTCTGGCTCAGTTTTTAGCTTGCGGCTACAGTACCTAACTAGCTACATTTTGTGTATTTACAGTATCTCACAAAAGTGAGTACACTCCTCACATTTTTGTAAATATTTGATTATATCTTTTCACGTGACAACACTGAAGAAATGACACTTTGCTACAATGTAAACTAGTGAGTGTACAGCTTGTATAACAGTGTAAATTTGCTGTCCCCTCAAAATAACACAACACACAGCCATTAATGTCTAAACCGGTGGCAACAAAAGCGAGTACACCCCTAAGTGAAAATGTCCGAATTGGGCCCAAAGTGTCAATATTTTGTGTGGCCACCATCATTTTCCAGCACTGCCTTAACCCTCTTGGGCATGGAGTTCACCAGAGCTTCACAGGTTGCCACTGGAGTCCTCTTCCACTCCTCCATGACGACATCACGGAGCTGGTGGATGTTAGAGACCTTGCGTTCCTCCACCTTCCATTTGAGGATGCCCCACAGATGCTCAATAGGGTTTAGGTCTGGAGACATGCTTGGCCAGTCCATCACCTTTGACCTCAGCTTCTTTAGCAAGGCAGTGGTCGTCTTGGAGGTGTGTTTGTGTCGTTATCATGTTGGAATACTGCCCTGCGGCCCAGTCTCCGAAGAGAGGGGCTCATGCTCTGCTTCAGTATGTCAAAGTACATGTTGGCATTCAATGAACTGTAGCTCCCCAGTGCCGGCAGCACTCATGCAGCCCCAGACCATGACACTCCCACCAACATGTTTGACTGTAGGCAAGACACACTTGTCTTTGTACTTCTCACCTAGTTGCCGCCACACACGCTTGACACCATCTGAACCAAATAAGTTTATCTTGGTCTCATCAGACCACAGGACATGGTTCCAGTAATCCATGTCCTTAGTCTGTTTGTCTTCAGCAAACTGTTTGCAGGCTTTCTTGTGCATCATCTTTAGAAGAGGCTGCCTTCTGGGACGACAGCCATGCAGACCAATTTGATGCAGTGTGCGGCGTACGGTCTGAGCACTGACAGGCTGACCCCCCACCCCTTCAACCTCTGCAGCAATGATGGCAGCACTCATACGTCTATTTCCCAAAGACAAACTCTGGATATGACGCTGAGCACGTGCACTCAACTTCTTTGGTCGACCATGGCGAGGCCTGTTCTGAGTGGAATCTGTCCTGTTAAACCACTGTATGGTCTTGGCCACCGTGCTGCAGCTCAGTTTCAGGGTCTTGGCATTCTTCTTATAGCCTAGGCCATCTTTATGTAGAGCAACAATTCTTTTTTTCAGATCCTCAGAGAGTTCTTTGCCATGAGGTGCCATGTTGAACTTCCAGTGACCAGTATGAGGGAGTGTGAGAGCGATGATACCAAATTCAACACACCTGCTCCCCATTCATACCTGAGACCTTGTAACACTAACGAGTCACATGACACCGGGGAGGGAAAATGGCTAATTGGGCCCAATTTGGACATTTTCACTTAGGGGTGTACTCAATTTTGTTGCCAGCGGTTTAGACATTAATGGCTGCGTGTTGAGTTATTTTGAGGGGACAGCAAATTCACACTGTTAAACAAGCTGTACACTCACTACTTTACATTGTAGCAAAGTGTCATTTCTTCAGTGTCACCTGAAAAGATATACTCAAATATATACAAAAATGTGAGGGGTGTACTCACTTTTGTGAGATACTGTACTTAATACTGGTTACAAATTTAGCTGTTATCAACCCACTGTATTGCACAAACATATATAGACAAATACATATTAATTCAGAAACTGAGTAAGTGGGTAACTAGTTAAGGCAGGCCAAATAGCTACAGTCGAGCTAACTTAGCAAACGTCAAGCTGGTAAATATTCAGTGCTGAAAACCTACTTTTTAACAAAATAACAATCTATCATTGTAATATGCAATTTTACATCTTCCTTACCTCAAATGATTGACTTCGTTTGTACATCAAATCTGCGAAAGTAAGACTCCAGATCCATTCTTCTGACCGTGGCCTAAAATTGACACAGGAAAATTGGGATTTTGCTCCATCACATTAGGCGCACAATTAAAAAAAAAACATTCCCACCGATTATGACCTAACTAACTATCTCTAACTAACTATAGTATCTCCTCTACCTGACGATTTCAGCTGCCAATGTGCTGACACCTCCCCCTCCCTTGTGTTGTCCCTGTCCTTGTCCATCTGGTCATGCTTCCTACCTGGACTAAGTTGATAACAGCTAAGTTTGTAACCAGTATTAAGTACAGTATCTCACAAAAGTGAGTACACCCTTCACATTTTTGTATATATTTGAGTATATCTTTTCAGGTGACAACACTGAAGAAATGATCATAGACCATGCTGTAGAGTTGAGTTTTTAGTAGACTCTTGAAAGTTTGCGCTGAGTTTGCATTTCTAACCTTAATTGGCAAATCATTCCACAGTAGTGGAGCTCTATGAGAGAAGGCCCTGCCTCTGGCTGTTTGTTTAGAAATTCTAGGTACAATTAAAAGGCCTGCATCTTGCGATCTAAGGTTACGTGTAGGTATGTATGGCTGAATCATTTCAGCAAGGTAAGTAGGAGCAAGTCCATGTATTGATTTATAGGTTAACGATAAAACCTTAAAATCAGCCCTAACCCTAACAGGCAGCCAGTGTAAAGAGGCTAGTACTGGAGTAATGTGTTCAAATTTTTTTGTTCTAGTTAGGATTCTAGCAGCACTAATTGAAGTTTATTTCCGGTAACCGGAAAGAAGAGCATTGCAGTAATCTAATCTAGATGTAACAAAAGCATGGATTAGTTTTTCTGCATCAGTTTCTGATAGAAAGTTTCTGATTTTTGCAATGTTTCGAAGATGAAAATAAGCAACTCTTGAGACATATTTTGTATGTTCATCAAAGGAAAGGTCAAGGTCAAGGGTAACGTCGAGGTTCACAGTGAGATCTGCCAACAAAGCTCTAAAACGAGCATTTCTGTTTTTCTTGAGTTTAAAAGTAAGAAGTTCTCTGTCATCCACTTCCTAATATCTGAAACGCATGCTTCCAAAGTAGCTAATTTTGGGGCTTCTCCATGCTTCATTGAAATATACAACTGTGTGTCATCAGCATAACAGTGAAAATTGACATTGTGATTCCGGATTACATCACCCAGAGGCAGCATATATAGTGAGAACGATAATGGGCCCAGAACCGAGCCTTGAGGAACATCAAAACATACCTTTGATTTGTCAGAGGATATGCCATCCACGCATACGAACTGATATCTTTCAGATAAATAAGATTTAAACCAGGCTAGAACATGTCCACAAATATGGGTTTCCAGTCTCTCTAAGAGAAGGGAGTGATCAGTAGTGTCAAAAGCAGCACTAAGATCAAGAAGCAACAGGACGGATGCGGAACCTTTGTCTGAGGCCATTCGAAGGTAATTTGTTACCTTCACGAGTGCAGTCTCAGTGCTATGATGGGGTCTGAAACCGGACTGGAGCATTTCATAACTTTTAATTGTCTTCATTGTCTTCAGGAAGGCATTTCCAAGGTGTTTCCCAAGGTGCTATTTTTAGTGAGTTTGGTACGCATCCGGAAGAAAGGGAGCAATTTATTTTGTTCAACATTGGCTGACGTAGCACATGAAATAGCTCCTTAAGTAATTTTGTTGGAATCGGGTCTATCTAACAATTTGTGGGTTTAGAATTCATTACAAATTTTGTGAATGTGTCGAGCGATACGGGATCAAAAAATTCAAATGTCCCCATTGACACCTGGTCAGGGAGGTTCAGGACATTCTCAGGACAACTAAGATTTTGGGGACTATAACTATTTAAGGAGGAGTCAGTTATTTGTTTTCTAATGGTGATGATCTTTTCATCAAAGTAGTTCATGTATTCATTCCTGCTGAAGTGAAGACCCACTTCACTTGTTGAGCGTTGCTTTTTGGTTAACTTTGCAACTGTATCGAAGAGAAATTTTGGATTGTTTTTGTTCACCTCAATCAGGTTGGAGAAATAAGATCGAGCAGATGTGAGTACTTTTCGGTATTGTAGTGTACTGTCTATCCAGGCAAGTCTGAATACTTCCAAATTTGTGGAGTGCCACTTTCGCTCCAATTTTCTGGAGGCTTGCTTGAGTGCTCTAGTATTGTCTGTGCACCAGGGAGCAAGTTTCTTGTTGCGTATTTCTTTTGTTTTTAGTGGTGCAACCGTATCTAAAGTATTTTGCAGTGTTGAGTTTAGATGCTCGATTAGATCGTTTGCCGAATTATTTCCTCTGTCGTTGTCGATGAGCGAGCTTGGAGGAATATCAAGAAATCTATTTGTAGTCAGAGAATTTATAGTACGGCTTTTGAAACTCATTGTTTGCGGAGCAAGTGGATTTCTTGTTTTAACGGTAAATGTAATAAGACAGTGATCCGATAATCCAGGATTTTTGGGGGAAATTATTAGATCTACAATATCTATTTTTTGTGACAGGACTAAATCTAAGGTAGGATTGTGGCAGTGCGTTGGACCTGAGACATGTTGGATAAAACCCATTGAGTAAATTATGGCTTCAAAGGCTTTTTGAAGAGGGTCATTTGACTTTTCCATATGAATATTGAAATCGCCAAAAATTATAATACTATCTGCCATGACTACAATGCTATTTACGCTAATTAGCATACATAAAATCAATAAATGTTTCATCATATGAACTGAGGATAGCTAAATGTGTAAAACAAAGTTGGTTTTCTGTCTGGCTTGAACGGTTCGAAAGATACAGCCTAGTAGTTAATCAACGATAATTACACTAATTAGCATACGTAAACTCGATAAATATTCCTTATTTGAAGTAGGGATATCCTAAACTGGTGAAAAAACTTGGTTTTGTGTCTGTAGCTCAAACGGTTCAAAAGATACAGCCGAATAGTTAATTAGTGGTCATTAGAGTTAGCATAAAGGGCTAACTTTGTGAAGTCATAGTTCAGTTGATTTTTGTCATAGCAACTAGTTTCATTTTGTCTCCAC
Organism: Esox masquinongy; assembly: GCA_016801175.1. Lineage (NCBI taxonomy): Eukaryota > Metazoa > Chordata > Actinopteri > Esociformes > Esocidae > Esox > Esox masquinongy. Next base: position 14,501 of record JACXGI010015141.1, read on the forward strand.
CTTGAGCCCTGTTCAAAATTATTGCCTAGAGTCTGGAAATATACTGGCAAGTAAATCCGATGTACGGTCCAGGAGAAAAATAGTTTTAAAGGCATTAATTAGCAATAGCATTAGCTTGTGCTGAAAAGGGACAGAATTCTGTCAGCTGCCATTTTGCCATCTTTTCAGATATCAACCAACAAATGCACATGGTCTTATATGGGGGTGGTATCTGGATGCACAATGAATATGAAGTGCATAAGTAGTAAATGTAGGGTATATTGTGTTAGATTGGTGATTTATGACCCTAGTGGGCGGGCTTCCAGATTGATTTGACAGGTGGGCGGGACATCTGGTTTGCTGGGCGGGACTTCCGGTGTGACGTATGGACTTCCTGTATGACGTGTGTTAGGGCGGGACTTCCGGAATGACGTATGCATGTCCGGTGACTTTATAATTTATGATTGCATACAATGACTGATAAGCACCCCAGACGAGTGTTATAACAGGTGGGCTATGTTTGATGTTTAACAATGGGTTCTTAGGGTTCCGGGATGTTAAATTCCCAGGCAATAAATAAGTGTTTTATCAGCGGCAAGATGGTTGGTGTTTAACAAAAGGGCGCCCGGGTTCAGCAATGCTATAACCCCCCGGTATTTTATGTTCCGACAATTGGTACAACAGATGTCCTACAACCGGTGGGTGTTAACCTTTCATGTTTTATGAGATGATTGCCGTGGTCTGTGTATTTAAACCACGCAGACCCCTGTGATGGTCATTCAGTATTGTCTGAGTAAACTTACCTACACAATACAAAACATGGCGGATTGTGCTGTGATCAATGTTTTGAGTGAAACACCGTTGAAAGCTAACATCCTAACCGCAGCTCAGCGATTTGGTAAGAATTACAAATGGACAGCAGAGATGCATTCAACATGGCAGCACCGAAGAAACCGATGCAGAGTTTAACACGAATCCATCATCTGCACCAGGATATGTTGGCACGGGATTGGAAGTTAGACAACGGTCGGATCGGTGGATACATTTTCAACCCTGAGATACCGGATGTTGCATTTCATGAATTACCTGAAGGCCAAGTGTTTAAGGCTGGTGTGACTGATCAAGTGGTTTTTAATGCCGGTTTATGGAACACCTTTCGAAAAGTGATTTATTTGGGGCCAAAACAGGGCACCCATAATACGGTAGATGTACTGTTTAAAGTTGTCGAGGGAATGAAGCAGTATGACTCTGTTAGATTGGAACTATTTCTGGAAAATGTCAGCGGGTTAGATTGTGACTGCGACTGCGGACTGTTCAACTGACGTAAGACCCTGAAGCCCCGCCTTAAGCTAACACAGTCCTCAACACAGCATAAAAACAGACATACCGCCTGTGACTATCAAGCAGTCGGAAGAATTTACGAAACATGTCTCAAGAATACAACCAACCGGAGATTGAAGAACCCAAGGCTGAGGACTGGCTGTGTGACGCCTGGGATGACAACACTGAAGCCTTCTACGGAAACCCGGAACCCGACAGCTCGATTCCACCGGCATACCCAACAAGAAACTACCATTGGCTTGACCAGTTTGGTGATCAGCTAGGACCTCTTAATCTGTCATACCTTTCAAATGCTAAACAGAGTTATCACAAAATGGACAAACGCCTTGCACCAAAAGTTTTAAAGATCATCAAAGCAACAATGGGTATGATTCTGGAAAACGTTGTTGCGGCTATTCTTCACAAAGCATGCATCGGATGTGAAGTGGACCACCCGAGCCAGAGAAGACAGTCTTGTCTCGATCCGCCTGATTATTTTTTTGAGACCCATTATGATGACATTGTGGAGACAGTTTTAACACCGCGACTGAAACATGTGTTGGTCAAGGCTTTGAACGCATCAGGGTTTCATGCACCGCTTACCGATGTTCACGTGGCCGCTGAGAACTTTCTGCATGAGCTCAAGTTGGAGCCGAACATCACACAGAGACTGAGTGAGAACAGGGATGAATAAATGGATAAAATTAATGAGGATGCAGTATGCAACGCAGTGGCGTCTTGGTGCGACGAGAGCAAAGAGTCTGCTGTCTAAGGATGAGTAACTTCAGTTGTCGTGTTAACATGTATATAAACAAATCCTATGTGGGTTTAGCGATGAAACAGTTGATGCACAAACCTATCAAGAGCAGTGTTGATGGTTGTAGACCTTTTAATAACCGTGACCATGTCAGTATAAAACGTTTTAATAATCTGAACAAGCATATGGAAACGGTCAGGAACACACCTGATGATTGGCGGCAATTGTTGTAAAACGGTGTTGAATCAACGGCTCTAAACAACTTCATGAATAAACTTCTAACATTTTCAAATGTTGACAACAAAGACTTTAAAATTGGGCGCCTGTTATGTTTGTTCATGTATGTAACAGATGTTTGTGTGATAAAATTGTTGAGTAATGATGCTGTGGATGTAGATTGTATTTCTAAATTGTTTACAGATTTTCTAACCAGCAGAAATCTGAATGTTTGTGTAACTTTTCTAAATTTCCTGGATGATGTGTAATTTCGAAAACTCAAATAAAACAATGTTAAACATGTATTACTTCTCATTATTGCCCGAATGTTCTACGATGTCTGAACAGGTTATGAAAAGTATTTACTACGACCCCACAAACCCTGGTGCTTATGTGGGTAGAGAGGGTTTGAAAAGAGCGTACTTGGAGAAATCCGGGGAGATCCTCAAAAATGGCGAGGTGGATGACTGGCTACTCGCCCAGGATACATACACGCTACACAGGCCTGTAGCTGTACATTTTCAAAGAAATAGAGTTATTGTTCATGATATAAATTCACAATTTCAGCTGGATTTGGTTGACATGAGTGCTTATAGTGCGGAAAACGATAACATGAAATTTATGTTAACATGCATAGATGTATTAAGCAAATACGCATGGATTCGTGTGCTGAGAAATAAAAGCGCTATCGAGGTACAGCGAGAATTTGAACACATATTAAAAGAAGAACACCACAAAAAGTCCAAACGGACAAGGGGAAGGAGTTTTTTAATTCACATTTTGAAATGTTAATGAAGAAGTACAACATAAAACATTTTGCAACAGGAAATGATGTCAAAGCAAGTATTGTTGAGAGATTTAATAAAACAATTAAATCACAAATGTGGAGGTATCTCACAGCGGCCAACACTCATCGCTATGTTGAGGTTATTCAAGATTTAGTTCATGGATACAACCATAGCTACCATCGGTCTATTAAGATGAAGCCTGCTGACGTTTGTGAAGAAAATGTTAGACTAGTTCTCAAGAACCTGTATGGTACAACAATAATGAGAAATGCTAAGCAAAGTTACAAGTTCCGGGTTGGGGATACTGTGAGAC
>JACXGI010015142.1:0-17873 GCA_016801175.1 Esox masquinongy
ACATGCTCATACTTTTCATGTTCATACTTTTCAGTTGGCCAACATTTCTAAAAATCTTTTTTTTGTATTGGTCTTAAGTAATATTCTAATTTTCGGAGATACTGAATTTGGGATTTTCATTAGTTGTCAGTTTTAATCATCACAATTAAATGAAATAAACATTTGAAATATATCAGTCTGTGTGTAATGAATGAATATAGTATCCAAGTTTCACTTTTTGAATGGAATTACTGAAATGAATCAACTTTTTGATGATATTCTAATTATATGACCAGCACCTGTATATGGTTAGGTCCTTAAATAATTGGACACTGACACAAGTTTTGTTATTTTGGCTGTTTACTAAAATATATTCAAATTAAAGTTAAACAATATGCAATATGGGTTTAAAGTGCAGCCTCTCAGCAATAATTTGAGGGTATTCACATCCAAGTTGGAGGAAGGGTTTAGGAATTACGGCTCTTTAATATGTAGCCCCCTCCTTTTTCAAGGGACCAAAAGTTGGACAACTGACTCAAAAGCTGTTTCATGGACAGGTGTGACCAATTCCTTTGTTATTTCTCCATCAATTAAGCAGGTAAAAGGTCTGGAGTTGATTCCAGGTGTGGCACTCACATTTGGAATCTGTTTCTGTGAACCCACAACATGCGGTCAAAGGAGCTCTCAATGCAAGTGAAACAGGCCATCCTGAGGCTGCAAAAAAAACAAAAATACATCAGAGAGATAGCAGGAACATCAGGATTGGCCAAATCAACAGTTTGGTACATTCTGAGGAACAAAGAAAGCAACACAAAAAGGCCTGGATGTCCACGGAAGACAACAGTGGTGGATGATTGTAAGATCCTTTACATGGTAAAGAAAAACCCCTGCACAACATCCAGCCAAGTAAAGAACACTCTCCAGGAGGTAGGCATATCATTGTCCAAGTCTACCATAAAGAAAAGACTTCAGGAGAGGAAATACAGAGGGTTCACCACAAGGTGCAAACCATTCATAAGCCTCAAGAATAGAAAGGCCAGGTTTGACATCTAAAAAAGCCAGCCCAGTTCTGGAACAGCATTCTTTGGACAGATGAAACTAAGATCAACGTGTACCAGAATAATGGGAAGAAAAAAGTATGGAGAAGGCTTGGAACGGCTCATGATCCGAAGTATACCACATCATCTGTAAAACATGGTAGAGGCAGTGTGATGGCATGGGCATGCATGGCTTCCAATGGCACTGGGTTACTAGTGTTTATTGATGATGTGACAGAAGACAGAAGCAGCCAAATGAATTCTGAATTGTATAGGGATATATTGTCTGCTCAGATTCAGCCAAATTCAGCTAAGTTGATTGGACGGCGCTTCACTTTACAGATGGACAATGACCCAAAACATTCTGTGAAAGCAACCCAGGAGTTTTTTTAAGGCAAAGAAGTGGAATATTCTGAAATGGCCGAGTCAATCAACTAATCTCAACCCAATCGAGCATGCTTTTCACTTGCTGAAGGCAAAACTTAAGACCAAAAGACTCACAAACAAAGCCTGCAGTAAAGGCCTGGCAAAGCATCACAAAGGAGGAAACCCAGCGTTTGGTGATGTCCATGCGTTCCAGATTTCAAGCAGTCATTGCCTGCAAAGGTTCTCGACAGTGTATTAAAAAATTAACATTATGATTGTGTTAATTTGTCCAATTACATTTGAGCCCCTGAAATAAGGGGACTGTATATGAAAATGGTTGCAATTCCTAAATGTTTCATATAATATGTTTGTTCAACCCCTTGAATTAAAGCTGAAAGTCTGCACTTCAATTACATCTCAGTTGTTTCATTTCAAATCCATTGTGGTGGTGTACAGAGCCAAAATTATGAAAATGGTGTCAGTGTCCAAATATTTTCAGACCTAACTGTAGCAAATCCTTTAGTCAATGGGCTGATGATTGCATTTTATTGCAAGTTCTTCTACAACATGGACTAGGTCTGGTTAAATTGGGTTTCATTGGACATTTTCCGTTGCTATTATCACTGACATTATTTCAGGGCCATTAGGCATTTTCCTGTCGCCTCCAGTCGATATCTTCGGCTGCACTATTTACTCCGTATCTCATTCCGGGGCTGTTTTTATTCCAGTCATTTAAAGGGTGTTGCACAAAACAATGTAATTACTGACTGGATCACTTCAAGCCACTAATGCTATTAAAGCCAAAAAAGAATTCTCAGAAAATTGCTTTATTCAAGTTTATTTTGTCTCTAACAGCAATATGCTCATATCCAGTGAGCTAACGTACATTAGTGAAGTGTAAAATTTGGCCAGAGGAAAATCTTTGGGTAGCCAATCAAATTAACATGAACCCTATATAGTAATCTCAAGTATAATTCATAAATAGCTTTAAAAGGAAAATCTCTAAATAATCACTAGTGTCTATAAAATTAAAATACATCAATGATTTTAAGTTTGGAGAGCACAGTATAGCACAGTGCAGTAGACTTAGTGCAGTAGTGTACAGTACATTGCAAATCACCAAATACTCCTGAGGAGAAAACATATTAAACATGTATAAAGATTTTACCCACCCAGATTAAACCATTTGATCAAAATATTTCCAAGGAAATCTGCAAAGCGATACTGCTGCACCTATGGAAATAGCCTATCAAAAATGTCTTCCAGCCTGTGTAGAATAATCTACCCCAGGATAAACGCCTCCCAATTGAAACCAGTCTCAGTTCTGTCTCACTACTAAACAGATAATGGAAGATTGTTTGATTAAAAGTGCCTTTGTGTTATTGTGCATATTAAAAGACTAAAGTACAAAATAAACCAATTTTTAAATGTGGTAAAAAAAGTTTTATTCATTTATTGATTACTTTAATTATTTTGACACCCACATAATGACATAACAAAGTTCAATCACACCCGTGTGATGATACACTTGTACGGATTAACCATATGTTGTAGTGGCAGAGCCCACATCTTATAAACACCAAACACTCCCCACTTCAAGACAATGCTCAGGGGGACCAAAATAAAATGTAACATTTTGAACATTACATACATCGCTGTTGTAAGAACAGCTAGTTCAGCAGACCTTGACTGGGCCTTTCCACTTAGGAATTAGTTTGGTCATGAAGCTTCATAAGCTTCATATAATGGGTGTGTTCTGATCCATAGCAAGATCATTGCACTCAAAACCAAATTGTTTGCATTTGGAATTAGAGTAACACCCATGCTGTTGCCTTTCAAGCAGTGGGCGGGTGTTTTGGTCAGGATCAGATGACGCGCTGAAGAAACTTTCAAGTGGACCTCTTTTGTTTCTGTCCAATGGGGGGATTTCTGCAGTGTGAAGCCTGTTGACTCCTGCTAGAGAGAGGTGCTGAACTCAAGTAACCAGTTTTCTCAGGTACTGCGCTCGTGCATCACCAAGGAGGGCATCGTGGTCTTCAGCATGTGGTGGATGTGTTCTGACAGGTTTGTTTTCAGGGTGGCATGCAGTTGTAAGAGTGCAGACAACAGGCAAATGCTGGCTGACCTGTTAGAGTAGAAGGGTGGTGAACTGGATGCTTGAACACCCAAGCAGGGACAGAAGTGTTTGGTCAAGACCGTAGTCATGATCCATAGGAGACCACTTGCTCACCACCAGCAACCTCTTGGGTCAAAACAGCACAGAGGCCGATATCCCTGGCATTTGTCTGATCTTTGGAGGGCAATTTGAAGTCAGTACAGAGGAAAACTGGTGCTTTGGTTAGGGCCTTTTGTCCAAGCCCAAGACACATCCTTTCCTATTCAGGGCATTGAGAAGAACAGGACTGCCAGTGTAGTGAGGGATGGAGCCATGATACTGTCCTGTCACACCTTGAAAGCATTTGATAGCTTCAGGTGCACAACACAGATGCGGCTGAATCTACTCTAAGAGATTTAATTAAGCTGCTTGAGAAGGTTTGAATACTAAGCAACCTGCCAAGACCTTGTTTATAGTAATAGGCATGACAATAGACAAAAGGACCATAGATTTTGGTAGTACAAGGGTGGATTAGGGATTGTGGGCTCATGTCGATTTCTTTTTTTGGTTTCAAACCAATCTACACTTCTCACTTAAAATACTTCTTTTGTTGTTTTCATAATCACATCTGTGATTGGTTCAGATTTGGACTGGTCCGGACCTGCCTGTAGGCAACTCTGACTAAGAGTCAGAAACATTTAGGACCAGGACTGCAGACAACAACAACCAGGTTTTCTTTGAGAGGGAATGACTAACACTGCCAACATCAAATCAATGTAATGGACAACCTTTCTGCTTCCAACTCCCTACACTCTCTAACACACGAACACATACAGACACACTCCCATGGAAGGACCAGACAATTTGTACCCTTACAAAATGATTCGCCCTAAATCCTGGCACATAACCCTGACATGAAGTTGTACACTATCCCTAACCTTAACCTAACCCCAACTTTAATCTCAATAGCTTTTACGCCTGGACTTGAACTACTCTAAACAATAGACATAAACCTGACCTTACTGCTAAAGCTTATTTCAACCCTAATGCAAATTCTAACATTAACCCTTGTAAGTGACAACTGGTCAAAACATAAAATTTTTGACCAGCTGTCTTACTTTAAAATCACATTGCACCAAGTGTGATTTATTTTATATTGGCAACATTTAAACAGCCTTTGAGCAAATCTATGTAAAGCAATTTTGCCAGCTCCAAATGTCTAGATAATGACTGGGTTTTCGTTACACTGGTAGGGATCAGTGTCATGGTCAGTTATGGGTTGGACACAGAGTGAAGAACAGAGTTATAGCAAAAAATGCAAAAACACTGGAAAAGTAGGACCTTGAGAGATGATGAACACTTCCATCAGTACAAAACAAAAGAACATGGAAAATCATTTTTTGATTTTATACTTGTTTAACATAGCTAATCAGTCCATCCATTTTTCTAATTGCATATTCATTAACTGGTGTCCAAGGAGGGTCCACATGTCTAAGTTATTGATGTGGCAAGAGTTTGAATACAACCCATAATTCTTTCAGCTAAAACTCTTCGATCTAACTCTCTATACCATCTGTATAATAAACACATACATGCCTGAAAATGTACTTTTAAAATAAAACCCGCTAATAGTAAATGAAAACTACAGGTGCTGGTCATAAAATTAGAATATCATCAAAAAGTTGATTTATTTCAGTAATTCCATTCAAAAAGTGAATCTTGTATAATGTATACATTCATTCCACACAGACTGATATATTTCAAGTTTTTATTTCTTTTAATTTTGATGATTATAACTGACAACTAATGAAAACCCCAAATTCAGTATCTCAGAAAAATAGAATATTACTTAAGACCAATACAAAAAAAGGATTTTTAGAAATGTTGGCCAACTGTAAAGTACGAACATGAAAAGTATGAGCATTGTTTAGCAGTTGGTATTTCTATGTTTTGGAGAAGGACTCAAGTTCTCATACATCCTGCCAAACATTCTCCCTGTAATTTCTTTGGAATCGCAAAAAATGCCACATTATCCGAGTTTGTTAGAATAGTGATTGATCGATGCAATATTTCAAATGGTGAACAAGTAATACATTTCGTCTGTGATGAATCTTAACGTGATTTCCAACACTGCCACCAACTTATAGTTTATATTATTCAGCCTGCATCAGGTCAGGTTACATTGAGATCTCAGCCATGAGACTTGGTCCTTATGGTCTTTTTAATTTACACCAGTGCCTTAAGGCTTATGTCAAATCCCCATGGACAGAGTTTTGGGTAGGAAGGATGTGATTAGCTAGGACATTTAGTAAGTATAATGGGGGCCCACATGTCCTGTTGTGACTGGGGTTCTGTCACACTATAGGGTGGAAATGAAAGATATTGAGGGAGAGCCGGACAGTGTAAGAAAAAGGTTGAATTTTCCCAGCTGTATCGACTTCTGTGGATGGAGAGGACCGGGGAACCATCTGTAGCCTACCACTCCGCTCCATATGCTGCTATCACTCAAACACCATCCGGAAGGCTGACAAGACGATTAGGGAAGATTACACACCCCCTCTCCACCAGGGGTGTTGTTTCCCAAAGTGCGAACCAAGCAATTGCCGCCTTCCTGTGTAGCAGCAGGTATTAAAAGCCGAATTGCAAGTTGACGCCAAATACAATTTATGTTGCCACTAATATGAATTATGCACACATGAGATCATAGACACATGGTTTCACACTTGACTAGATAGATTTAATACACCGCACACACCCTGACTGCATGTCTATCTATTCAACATGCTTCATGGGTCCCCATACAACCCCTTCCCCAGGACCAGCAGAAGAAGACCTATAGAATCTGTTCAGAAACACCTGGAGAGATTTCCAGACTGGATTGTAAATGTGGAATCCTATTCCCCTGCCAGATATAAAAAATACCGCATTGCTGTGCAACGTTTGCCAGATCAAGAAGACGCAGCGAAAAAGTCAGGGGTTGGGGGTTTGGGGGAGAGGTGCTTGCAGTGACATAAAATTTAAGCACACTGTTCAGATTTTCATCTGGTCACTTTCTGCGTCTTGCGTCATCATTCAAGTTAGTATAAACTGGGCTGTGGCAGCCCTCACTGGAGCTAGCGTGGGACCAGCCCGAATTCCAGTGAGATCCCCATACACTCTACCACGCACCAGGCAGGTACAGCAGCTATTTAAGACTGTGCTTGCAGATGTCGTGAAGATGCTCCGCTCTTCTGTTGTGTTGGTTCAATAGCAGAGGATGATCTGCGATCCCATAACATAACAAACGGTATGAACAAAAACAAATTTTATAGTACTAAAGTACTATAAACAGTGTGTAGTTATTTGGTTTGTAACGGGCTCACTCCTTCAGGTGTCACGTCAACAAAGAGGACATTTCAAGGGCAAGACGGTGTACCTTATCTGCTCCTAAGGGAGACCAGCGTGAAGGAACACAACATTTTGGGGAGGTTGTGGAGAGCTGTTCATGAACTAGATGGTTGAAGGAAGCCTGAATAAAGCCGTGGTTATGGGCTCTCTCCCTCTGATGGAAAGGGGAGTGGTCTTAGCCATGCTGGGCTACAATAAAAGGCACTTGTGTGGACGTCTTAGGAGCCCAAACTTTCCAGTAGCATCACCGGCGGCTGCAGTATCAGGGTTTTCTGGCACAACTCATAAAGACAGATAGACAGAAAAAAATAAGGACGAAGGAAAGAAAGAGAAACATATATTGAAAGAAAAGAAAACTTGACTCTTGTTAACTAGCCGATAAGTGCAACTATTCTTTTTGCCTTTTTTGCATTTTGTGTAGAGAACATCTGGTGTTAAAAAAAAGAAAGAGAAAATGATCACTCTGCTGTCCCTTGCTTTGCTGTCCCTCACCCTGACCAGCAGCGTGTATAGTGGCACGAACGATGCTCCTTCTCAATCTTCAGGTAAGATTGAAATATGTTTGTCCGTGTGTTGCGTGCGTGTGTGCGTGTGTGTGCGTGTGTCTGTTCGTGTGTGAGTAGATATATATCTATTTGTGTGTGGTGTGTGTCTCTGTGGGATTGTGTGTATGGTGTGTATAGTGTCAAACTTTGTGGGTGTGTGTCCGCGAGAGTGTGTGCGCGTGCATGTATGCATGCGTATGGGCAGTGGTGTGTGGGGGTGTGCATGCAGGAGTGGATGTTTGTACGTGTGTTTATGTGTGTTTGCGCTATGGGGCCTTAGTAAAGTGGTACCATAGACTTGTATAACAGCAGGGTCATTGTAGTGGTTGGTAATGGAACCCTCTCCGGGGTGCCACACACAGTCTGACTCCATTACCAACAGGCTGCTCACGGCTGCCTACTGGCTGAGCATAAATCAGCGTGTCACTCACAAGGGCTTGCTGGCCAAACATTACACACTCTTTGTTTTACACTGAAACTGCAGATAAAACTTATTTTTACAGTACATATTTAGGTGAAAATATCTGTTTATTATGAACATTTCATTGCAAATCTTTATTTTTACTTGAATCGGTCACGGGAAATGTGGTTTTAGTTTAGAATTGTACAAAATGTTTCCCATACTGTATTTACTTGATTGCTGTGTCTGACCACTTAATGTTTTCTCATCCTTCACACAAAGGGCATTAGCTCAATTTAAAAAATACATCAATAAACAAATATAAACAAAAAAAATACATCAGTAAGAGATAACTTACTTTCAAATGCAATAGAAAAATACCCTTCTAGCTTAAACCAGTGCCTCAGCACAAAAAGTGACAAGTAATATCAATTTCCCAGTCCTGTAGGAAATACTGAATGAACACGTAAGACTTCCCAAAATCACTCAGATGAACTAGGAAAACAATAAATTAATTGGAAGAGTGATATTGTTCCATATTAGCGATCTCCCACATTCTACCCAAGTGCCATAATAAAGATTCAAGCTTTGTCAGTGGGAGATGATGTAGTAAACATGGGCCTGTACCTTAAACCTGCAACACGTTGATAATCCAGGAAAGTGTCCACGGGTACTATTTGTGGACATTAGCTCTGCATTTAACACCATCACACCAGATTCTCTGGGAACCATTCAGCCCTGACTATCTGTTGATTTCAGGAACATGATTTTACCTCATAGCTGCAATGAGATCGTCAATATGACATTGCAATATATTTTAAAGGGCTGGCTGTGTGTTTTAAAGGTAAAAAGATAATTAAATAACATCAGCTAACCAGGGGTTCTCACCTAGGAAATTGCTCACCAGAGTCCTCTTGTAATTACCAAAAAAGCGGGAGGCCGTAAATTCCAATCTAAGCAGCTGTCTGCACCTGTCCATGTTTCTAAATACTATGCTACTGAACAATGAATAGTTACTAGGCAGAATTTCAGAATTATTGAAGGCATGAGGAGTACTGTGTAAAACAGGAGACTCAGACTTTATTCAACTAGCTAACCTGCGGATCCAGCATTGTCCGTCTGGAACTTAAACATTTAAGCCATGCCATTCTGTTCGTAAATTCTGCAGTTAATCAGGGCAGACTGGGAGGTGAATCTAGCTAGTCTCGGCAGATTGGAACGTAAATCTATTTCATAACTAGAATGAGTGGGAGATCAGATGATAGTGTAAAACGGTGATGTGACCATGTTAAGTATATCATTTAGAGTAAAATCAAAATAAAATTGTATTGGCGAGTTATATTAGTTCTGGCTTGGTTTACTGCTAAAGGTGGTTTCAGACAGCATTCGTGGGATGGGCGACTAATTCATTTTCTAGGGAGCCTTGGAATTCTATCTAGATGTAGACGTTGCCCAAGAACCCTTCTCGCCAAGTGGGGAAAATAGAAAAAAGTTCTGAAGGAGAAAAATGGGGCTAGAAGCTAATCCCTGTTAGCTAGCTTTTGTCAGTGGGGGACAACTAGTGGCTTACACAGACATTGATGTTTGGCTGGGCATGAGTAAACGTAGCTGGGCCCAAAAACGAAATACAGCAAAACTACCAGACATGTTTAGTTTAAATGTGACCAAAAAAACTACAAAAAACTCCCATGACAAACAAATAAGCAAAAAAAGCAAATGCTACTGTACAGGTATTCAAGCATGACACAACTGTAATTAGAAATAATGTCACAGCAGGCATGAATACATTAACTCACTTGAATCACCAAACATAAACCTGACCTTACCAAACCAGGCGCCATCATAATAATAAAACGATAGCAACGAAAGCAGTCGCTTACTTAGTATCGAATTACATCATTTCATCATTAGGCTAAATCATACTTAGTATTCAGGCTTACCTTGTTTCACAGCACAAGGCGTCCATGTCTGGGCTTATTGCTGAAGGTAGAAATGATTTCATCATGGTCCAAAGAGTCACTGAGTTCCCTTTCAAAAGACAACAACAGCAGATTATTGAGACAGGCAGTCGACATGCAATTGATGTTTTGATTCGGCCCGTAGCGGAGAACAGCCTGTCAACACCACAAGTCAGCAAGTGCAATGATGGCTCTTAGTAGTCTATTGATGTTTGGGAAAATGTCTGGGCTGCAACTGTCCAAAACTTCAATAAGGGAAGGGAATTCATGACCTCCCTCCACTTTACGATGCAGTTGCTGAATAACCACAGTTATTTCAGCATCCTCAACAGAGAAATGGTAGTGGTCACATGAGGCCTGAAGAGATTCTTTCCGTCCAAATGTCTTAGATCCTGGCAGACAGGTCGCTACGGCTCTCATTATTCTATATTGATCCTCCTGGAACCGTGCATGCAGCGCTGTTAGCTGCCTGTCCATGATGTCAACCCACAGGTGTCTCAGTTCATCATCATTCTTCATGTTTTTTACTTTGCCCAAACTAGTGGTGACCACAGAATCAGTCAGTCTTGTGGTCTTCTTTGAGGACCCTGAAGTGACATCCCAGCTAGTAATGTCATGTTTCTCCATCAGTTCCTCTGTAAACGTAAACAGTTCATCAAAATCACAACTTTATTTTTTTCTAAACTTAAACCTCAATGAGGTTTATGCAGTCTGTGACTGCGAATGTGGGGCTCTGTAAATCCTTGGTAGCAAAATCACTTGTTTGAAATAATTTGTCAAATGTCACAAGCAAGAACAGAAACAGTTTTGGTTTGAATGTATTGAACTGACTGAGCTTCCACTTTTGTTTGACCACTATTTTCAGCAAACCCCCCCAAGTGCTTCCAAAATAACATCAAATAATGTGAGTACCTTACTAACTGGTCCTGACTTTGAGCTCCAAAGTGTATCTGTGAAATGTTCCAGTTCCATGCAGTGGCGATTGGGATGGAGCTCTTTGTGTAGTTCCATGATCCTAGCATGTCCACTGGACCCTGTCATGAAACTGTGTATAGAGTGTCAAAGAAAATGCTTACATGAGCGTTTTTTTGGGCAGATGATTTAAAATTTTTGGATCATATTTGCACATGAATTTAAAGATTTCCAAAACATTACCCCTATTAAGGGCTTCTTCACTCTACCCATGTCCACAAATGAATAGTCCATGGCATTGCTCGTTTGCCGGCTTCCAGCTTCCTCACAGGCTGATGAGGGATGCATGGGATAGGGATCGGAATCCGATCAAGGTGTTTTTTCTTCCTCGTCCTTCATTTGGGGCTTTTTTGTTTCACCATAACTTGTCAGATAAATGAGCAAATAATTACTGGTGTGGTGGCAAGAAAAATAAGAGCACAGTATATAGCTAGTTAGCTAGGCCTACTATATGCAGTGATGGTGGGATGGCGGGATAGCGTTTGACTCTGATGTAACCAAATACATTTCAACTACCCCCTACTGCAATTTTCAACATTTCTGATGTGTCAGAAAACAATACAAACAACAAATCAAATTTCTTACTGATTGGGTGGGCCATTACTCAGGCCCTGCCTGGCCCAGCCGTGGCTTCGCCTCTGGGGACAACATGGACGATGCAATCAACATGGGCAAGCAGGTCATCCTACAACACCTTGACAATGCAGAGCTGAATTTAATAGCTTAACAGCATAGTATATAAACTAGCTACCTAGTTAGTTTATAAGGGAATGGAAGTTTTATCCCTTTCTTATGGCCACGACTGAAGAACTTTAGGTATATGATTGTAGTCAGCTTATTCTCAGCTAATCTTTCTTGGCCCTGGCCAGATTCAATATCGGGTCTACAGTGTGGCAGTCTATCTAACAAAAAGTAGAGACATTCGCTCTTATTGGCTGTCTCCGCATTCCAAAAATTTTATCAAACAACAGTACTGTGAAGCCGGGATCCAAATGGAGGCAGGACTGCCAGTGTATACTTTCCCAGTGACTTACAACTGACAAAGAAAAATGCTTCTTAATTAGCAAATTATTTATCTGACCTAGCAATTTAAAGCCCTCACTGAGAAAGACTATCCCCTTCAATATATAATAATGGCAATGCCATTTTACCCACTTTTGCAATGTCAGTGTATTTCCAAGCCCTGGTATAATTTTGAATGAATATTCATTTGCCTCTATTTTACATCATTAGACCTGTATGTGGTCAAGTCATAGAGGTGCAATCCATGAAAAATGAGACATGCATTTTCAAACAAATTCACTGTGTATCATTTATCACTGCTGTGTCGAGCAGTTTGTACACTTGTGACTTGAACTGCATCAAAAACATCTTCTGAAAAAATGTTTTCTAAGTAAATCCAACAGTCAAACGGGAAATATATACAGCAGTGTACAAAATAAGTATGGGGTATAGGGTTAGGGAAATCATTTGTGGAAATTTGCAGATTGAGCCAACGGCTTCCGAGCTGCCAAATTCTGGCAGTGTTCTTGTAAGCTACGAAGGCCACGTCTGAAGCAAGGTTCCACCAGATCATCTGTAAATCTGGGCGGATGTGTCCGAGAACAGAGTTAGTTCAACTCCTGTGTTCTGGTAACCATTGGGATGATGGTGATCTTGTGTGTGTGTGTGCCTGTGTGTGTAACCCATGATGTCAGAGCCTTAGCTCCGGCCGGCACCCAGACCAACTACAGTATACACTAGATCTTTATTTTAGCTATACAGAGAAGTTTTATTGTGCGTATAAACCGTGGGCGTTATGCGATCGATTAACTCCCCGGCCCTCTGACCCAATGGATATCTTCAGCGGCGCATTCATTCTGACAGGAATTTAAGATTAACGGCCATAGTTAAATGTATAGACCCCTGTGCTGAACTCTGGGCAAATGACTATTCCTTTCAGAGTAAGGTCATGCTCTGCTGACTTGGCACTGGGCTTAGACTATAATCTAGGTATCGTTCCGCTCAATTTGAACTCCAGGTTGCTCTCAGGCAGGGGCTTTGGGTTTGACGATAGTAACCTGTGCACTGATAGATATCTCTCTTTGGCCACTGCTTAAACACACACGTCCTTTGGCCATTATACGTTTCAGCTCCCTGACTGTCCTTCAAAAGCAATATAACCAAGCTGCTATTTAATGCACCAGCTAATCAAGCAACAGTAACTGTGTGTGCGCCCTGCTGTATGAAGTGTTATTTCCCTTGTAAATACTGTATTGTTTATTTGTCAATTTGTATTGAAATTCTATACATGATTTATCGGGGGATGGATTCATATGATGGATTTATAAAGTGACAGGTGCCAAGACGTTATGCTGACATTATAGTGCAGTCTGTCTCTGTGTGTGTGTGTGTGTGTGTGTGTGTGTGTGTCTTAGATAAGACTGTAATCCATTGCAAATCAAGTTAAGTGAAGACCTTATGCTGGACCTTGTACAACCCTGTTTCCAAAAAAGGTGGGACTCTGTGTAAAATGAGAAGAAAACCAGAAGGCAATGATGTGCAAATCATCTAAACACTATATTGAATAGAAAATAGTACAAAGACAGCATATCAAATGTTGAAACAGAAATGTTATGGTTTCTTGAAAAATATGCCCACTTTGAATTTGATGCCAGCAACATGTTGCAAACATGGATGACAGCGTTCCATGTAATCACACCATTCTCTTTTTCTGCCTTTCATACTGTCTTTTTCTGTCTTTCATACTCAAGCAATAGGTTATTTATAGTATACTACTGTAGGCAATTTCGGTGAGGGCAAGTCTTCCTTCTAATTTAAGAAATGTAACAAAAGTCATTTACAAATGGCTCACTAACCTCTATGTTGATTCCTTAAGGTTGCAGGTAAAATAAAAGAGAGAAGAATAAGTATTTGGATACATGCATAACAATAAATGGTATAGCAGCGGCCAAGACTTTATGATATTTTACAATCATAGACAATTCTCTCTCGCTGCGTGAACGGCAAGAATACTGATTGATTGAATACAGCTGTGGCTTTGAGGAAGTAAGAATGTGTGGCAATAATTTGACTGTAAAATTATAATTGTCTTAACATGCCAGATGACAGACAGCAGTACATGGCATTAATCTACAGGCATGTCACAATGTTATCCTAAACTTGTTTTAATCTAAACTGGTGTTAATCTAAACTGGTGTTAATCTAAGATGGTGTTAATCTAAACTGGTGTTAATCTAAAATGATGTTAATCCAAACTGGTGTTAATCTAAAATGGTGTTAATCTAAGATGGTGTTATTCTAAACTGGTGTCAATCTAAGGTGGTGTTAAACCAATGGCGGTCCATGAATCCACAACTGAGTTGATTTGTTGCTAATTAGCCTGATTTGATTTAGCTGATTGGCCTGATTTGTCGCTATTTAGCCTGCAAGCCAAAATCAGCATGTTCCATACAGATATGTTGACAATGCTATACACAGTTTTAACTGCATGTGTGTCACTGCGTGGAAAATCACACCCACCCAAACCCATTAGACATGTTATAATTTACAACATGTTACAGCTCCACAGAGCCAGTTTGAGTCAACAATAAGAGTTTACAGACACAGCTGTATCCAGGACACACCTATGCTGAACCCCTACATGAACCTTTCCAGAGCTCGCACACATGATTTTTTTGGGAAGTAGTTATCACTGCTTTGATTAGGTAAATCAGATGAGCTGGTTCAGGGCTACAACAGAAATGTGAACTGTCCGCCGGTCCCTAACCACAGGTTTGAGAAGTGCTGCTCTATGGGTTCTCTTTGCACAAGGTTTTTCAGTTCAGGTCAACCAGATACAGTTTCCTGTTAGTTATGAAATCTGTAATCCTTACCATGTATACCCCATGGCCAGTCTAATTCGCTCAGTTATGTAATTTACATATTTACTGTATATTTAGTAATTTAGTAATTTAGAAGACCTTATTCAGTGAGTGTAGGTTTACCAACTGAAGTTATTTATTATGCTTACAGTAGTGAGTGCAGTTAAATTAACTGAAACCACTGGCTTATAACAGTGTAAGATATAACAATGTTTCCATAAATCAAACAAGAAAGCTCTTCATTCTTTTACCTCATTCACATCTGCTGAAAAAGAATTGGAAACATTTACGCATAGATCTTGGACTGTGTTACATCTTGTTGACATCTTTACTGGTGCCCAGTAATTTTGATGAGAATCGATCGTGTCATTATGAGCTTTCAGTTTCCAATCAAACCTTGGTGAAGTCCAACGTTTATGAGTTCCAGTGCGTCATATAAGCCAATGACAAACAAGGAGCTCATCAAACGTTGTCACAGATACTAGGCTCAAAAAAAGACCTTCGAGCAGCATTGTTTTAATTAGTTGGTAGCAGAAGTGGGATTCGGTACTTTTTCATAAACCCCTTTGCATGCATCTGGTATTCCTGTCTGGATGAAGGAGAGGTGTCTGGGTGGGGTGGTGGAGGGTGCTGGAAGGTGATGGAGGGTGGTGGAGGTTGAGTTGCAGCCCTGAGGAAAGGAAAGAGTGGTTGTAGTTAGGGAAACACATTAGGGCATGATTAACATGTTCAAGCAGCACATCTTCATTAAATCTCTCAGCAGGATGTCTCGCTGTTGAAAATTCAGAGGGTGAATTTTGTTGTACTGTATGTCCAGCCACCTGTCCACTCTGTCATCGGTGAATGGGAGATAGGGATTCTGGGGTTTTGGTTGAGGTGAGAAAACCGGGACAGAGGAAGTTAGGGGAAGGGTGGGGATGATAGGAGTGAATCCTACAGATGGTAGTGAATCCTACATTTTTAATGGCACATCTGGAAAAGGTTTGCCAACTTAATGAGCCAGCGGAAATGTTCTGAGGTTTGGTGTGGCTCAAGAACCCTGCTGTTATACAACTCCCTGAGTGGGACTACACTGGACAGATGCATAGCAGGACCCGAGAGCGACACACAAAAAGAGGAAATAAAAGAAAGGAAGAGACAGACGTGAAGACAGCTAGATCAAATTAAAAATGCAGCAGGAGAGACAGAAAAAAGGGAGGGGAAAGGAAGAGAAAGAGGGAGAGGCATGTTTTTTATTAAGGGAATGTTTCAGTTTTTTTACATGTTGACGTTTACGTTTTGCAATTATGTCATTTATCAGACGCTCTGATCCACATCTACCTATGACTTGTTCATTAGTATTCAGAAAGCTAGGTGGAGTAACCACACGACTTATTAACAGTAAGTACATTTTATTCAATTAAGGAACTATCAGCAAAGTGCAGACTAAAATAATAATATTAATAGAAATTGGGTAGGGATGTACATAAGTGCTCAGCCTGAAAGTAGGGAGATGCAGTTTCCCTTGCTATTCCATAGACGTAAATCGTAGTTTTGCTGCGGACGTAAAGTTCAAATGGAACCCTTTGGAGTTTGTGCAGGAGGGGGATGACATGAAAGAAGTAGGGAAGGTTGAACACCAGGTGAATCGTCGCATTGTAGACGAGCTGCACAGGTTTGATAGCACAAGCACAGATCCCAACCTGTAGATCGAGGTGATCCAGAGCCTCGGCGACACCAAAGAGTCTTGGTAGAGGAACCCGTTCAAGTGTTTTGAAAAGGAAATTTGTAGGGAATCCCAGTCAGTAGTATTTTATCGTCACCTTGACCAATTTTTTTTTGTCAAAGTTCCATTCCTAAACACCTTTGGCTCGCTTTGTTTCTTGCGTGAGCCATGCAAGTTATAGTTACAAGTAACTCTATAGATATCTCATGTTTTTTGGCGCTTTACATGTCCATGTAAAAACATTGAAATCTATCAAATTGAACTAGTATGGCTCATGCAAATTACTAAGCTAGCCGAAGCTCAGGAATAAAAATGCTACAACATTAAATGGAACTGGAAAATTAAGTCTAAAAAAATATTCATTTTGGCGTACTTACTGGCTATGTGACTGTGGACACCAATTAGTACATAACTAATTTCATCTACAGTATGACTCAAAAGGTGGTTTAGTTCTTAAGAAAAGCTGTTGATGGTTTGGCAAACCAATTATGGTCAAATGTTATGGAACGGGAAATATCTGCTTTCCTTGAATCTAAATATACAGCAAAATTCAATTTAAACTCTACCTGTAGATACTGTATATGGATTGTAAGTCTCTTAGCCATGTTTGTATACTTCACTTGAATTACTGTATATCCACCACTGAGAGTGTTTCTACTACTGAAGGGTTGGGGGGACAGGAAGAAGGAAGAGAGGGAACGAATGGTGATGGCAGTAACATGAGGGAAAACCTGTCCGTTTACAAACCGCCTATTTTTCCCTTATTTTTGTAAATCACTAAGCAGAGGACTTCTCTGCTCCGGCAGGACACTCAAATCATGTTTCACACAAGTGAGCTGGGGGGTGTGAAGGATAAACATTTAATCTTTTAAGGGTTACTGGTGAATTACCTGGCATTTAACAACTGCCAGAGCTGCTGGTGGTGGCATTCCACTTGTTGAGATTCAACTGCGGTGATGGGACACTGGCTGGTGCCCAACATGTAACTGGAGGACTACTCTGATGATAGTGTATACTGATGTGTGTGTGTGGGGGGGGGTTGAATCCTGGTTGCAACATACCAAAACTGTTGTCTCTGCGATGCCCATGTACAGGTGCTGGTCATATAATTAGAATATAATCAAAAAGTTGATTTATTTCAGTAATTCCATTCAAAAAGTGAAACTTGTATAATGTATACATTCATTCCACACAGACTGGTATATTTCAAGTGTTTATTCCTTTTAATTTTGATGATTATAACTGACAACTAATGAAAACCCCAAATTCAGTATCTCAGAAAATTTGAATATTGTGAAAAGGTTCAATACTGAAGACACCTGGTGCCACAGTTTAATCAGCTAATTAACTCAAAACACCTGCAAAGGCCTTTAAATGGTCTCTCAGTCTAGTTCTGTAGGCTACACAATCATGGGGAAGACTGATGACTTGACAGCTGTCCAAAAGACGACCATTGACACCTTGCACAAGGAGGGCAAGACACAAAAGGTCATTGCTAAAGAGGCTGGCTGTTCACAGAGCTCTGTGTCCAAGCACATTAATAGAGAGGCGAAGGGAAGGAAAAGA
>JACXGI010015145.1:6275-17717 GCA_016801175.1 Esox masquinongy
ACAATGGAATGTAACACGCTGAACAACACAATGGAATGTAACACGCTGAACAACACATTGGCATTTAACATGCTGAAGAACACAATGGGAGGTAACACGCTGAACAACACAATGGGATGTATGCACTGAACAACACAATGGGATGTTTGCGCTGAACAAAACAATGGGATGTAACACGCTGAACAACACAATGGAATGTAACATTCTGAAGAACACAATGGGATGTATGCACTGAACAACACAATGGGATGTATGCACTGAACAACACAATGGGATATATGTGCTGAACAACACAATGGGATGTAACATGCTGAACTACACAATGGGATGTAACACGCTGAACAACACAATGGGATGTAACACGTGGAACAACACAATGGAATGTAACACGCCGAACAACACAATGGAATGTTACACGCCGAACAACCCAAAGGTATGTAACACGCCGAACAACACAATGGAATGTAACACATGGAACAACACAATGGAATGTAACATGCTGAACAACACAATGGAATGTGACACGCAGAATAACACAATGGAATGTAACACGCTGAACAACACACTGGCATTTAACATGCTGAACAACACAATGGGAGGTAACACGCTGAACAACACAATGGGATGTACGCACTGAACAATACAATGGGATGTATGCACTGAACAACACAATGGGATGTATACACTGAACAACACAATGGGATGTATGCACTGAACAACACAATGGGATATATGCGCTGAACAACACAATGGGATGTAACACGCTGAACAACACATTGGGATGTAACACGCTGAACAACACAATGGAATGTAACACGCTGAACAACACAATGGAATGTAAAATTCTGAAGAACACAATGGGATGTTACACGCTGAACAACACAATGGGATGTATGCACTGAACGACACAATGGGATGTAACATGCTGAACAACACAATGGAATATAACATGCTGAAGAACACAATGGGATGTAACACGCTGAACAACACAATAGGATGTACGCGCTGAACAACACAATGGGATGTATGCACTTAACAACAAAATGGGATGTAACACGCTGAACAACACAATGGGATGTAATACACTGAACAACACAGTGTAGTATATCAGTACGTGTACTGAAGGAGGAACACAGTCTGAAATATTTTATTTCGGCAATTTTTTGTTTCATTTCGCAAAGCCTTCATGTCATATGCCTTGCTTTTTAAAAACATTGCCTGTGGGAATTAATTATTGAGATCTGTGACTGGCAATCTACTGTACGCTGTATAGCTTACTTTTTAACATAAGGCTGCTGCTGCTAAAAGGGAAATAGATTTGAGCCTTGTTTATGAACTATTAATATGAACTATTAATATCTGTGAAAATGAACTACTAATATCTGTGGCCAGCAATCAACTCTTGCAGGATGTCTGCGAAGGTATAGCCTAATAGGTTTGCAGAAATCATCCGTGTTTAAAGTAGAGTTTCTTATATGAAATCTGCTAGGCACACAGGGAAATACAGAGGAAGTAGATTGTACCGCAAAATTTTAATTAGCTCCTTTTGGATTGTATTGTTGTATTATTATCACACAAATGTATCATTGCTAACATTAATAATTGCCACAATCGGTTAGCTATGCTGAAATTCCCCTTTAATAGTACATCGATTGGGCTTCCCACTGATGTAAAACTGCCCTCAGGCATGTTATCCCGGAGCTGACCATACTCATGAGCATGCCTGTGTGTGTGTATGTGTTTGTGTGCGTGTGTGTATGTGTGTGTTTGTGTGTGTGTACAGAATGTGAGTGTGTGTGTGTGTGTGTGCTCGCTCATGCACTCAGCCTGGGTGACAGCCTACTGTGATTAATCTGACACATATAGGTGGCACAGGTGCTGTGGTTCCCAGAATGAAGATAAACCCGGGGTTTCTGCCTGTTGGCCACAACTCTAATTACATATCCTCTCATCCAATCTGTCACATCTATAAAACCCTTTAGAACAGGCCTTTCCATATTTAAACTGCCTCACTTTGTTACAGCTATTTTCCAGTTTCCTCCACTCTGTCTTGATTTATTTTGGACATTGGGCCTTTAAAGCACACAGAAATAAAACATTTTGAATTCCTTCTATAGCAGGCTCTTCCATTGGCAAACTGATCCGCTTTATAACATACAGTATCTCACAAAAGTGGGTACACCCCTCACATTTTTGTAAATATTTGATTATATCTTTTCATGTGACAACACTGAAGAAATGACACTTTGCTACATTGTAAAGTAGTGAGTGTACAGCTTGTATAACAGTGTAAATTTGCTGCCCCCTCAAAATAACACAACACACGGCTGCATGGCTGTCGTCCCAGAAGGAACCCTCTTCTAAAGATGATGCACAAGAAAGCCCGCAAACAGTTTGCTGAAGACAAGCAGACTAAGGACATGGATTACTGGAACCATGTCCTGTGGTCTGATGAGAACAAGATGAACTTATTTGGTTCAGATGGGGTCAAGCGTGTGTGGCGGCAACCAGGTGAGGAATACAAAGACAAGTGTGTCTTGCCTACAGTCAAGCATGGTGGTGGGAGTGTCATGGTCTGGGGCTGCATGAGTGCTGCCGGCACTGGGGAGCTACAGTTCATTGAGGGAACCATGAATGCCAACATGTACTGTGACATACTGAACAGAGCATGATCCCCTCCCTTCGGAGACTGGGCCAAAGGGCAGTATTCCAACATGATAACGACCCCAAACACACCTCCAAGACGACCACTGCCTTGCTAAAGAAGCTGAGGGTGAAGGTGATGGACTGGCCAAGCATGTCTCCAGACCTAAACCCTACTGAGCATCTGTGGGGCATCCTCAAACGGAAGATGGAGGAGCGCAAGGTCTCTAACATCCAACAGCTCCTTGATGTTGTCATGGAGGAGTGGAAGAGGACTCCAGTGGCAAACTGTGAAGCTCTGGTGAACTCCATGCACAAGAGGGTTAAGGCAGTGCTGGAAAATAATGGTGGCAACACAAAATATTGACACTTTGGGCCCAATTTGGACATTCTCAATTAGTGGTGTACTCACTTTTGTTTCCAGCGGTTTAGACATTAATGGCTGTGTGTTGAGTTATGTTGAGGGGACAGCAAATTTACACTGTTATACAACTAGTACACTCACTACTTTACATTGTAGCAAAGTGTCATTTCTTCAGTGTTGTCACATGAAAAGATATAATCAAATATTTACAAAAATGTGAGGGGTGTACTCACTTTTGTGAGATACTGTATATGTCCCAGTTTAGAAGTCACTATTTCCTCTGTGAAATTTTTTTTACTTTGAAGGAAAAGAATGGAGTGGGTTTTTTTTTCCTCCACTTGAATGTGAGTGTTTATATGGAGAGGAATGTCTCCCTGGAGATTAGAATGTTTCACTGGCAGCATCTCATCGGAACCCAGGTCTGCCAGACCACATTAAAAGCAATCTGAAACTATGTCCTCTCACCTGGACTTTGAAAGCACTTGAGAACAATTTACTAAGTAGAAGAAATAATTGAAACAAAGTTTAATTTCTTCCTCAACTGCCATCACTTACTGGATGTGGAAGATTCATGCAGTTGGACCCCCTTTACAGTTTCCAGTGTCTCCTCTTCTCCTCTCCCTTATTCTCTTCTGCTCCCTCTCCACCTCTCATCTCCTCCACCCGTGACTTTCTTGTCTTACCCCGCCCCCATCCCCCGTCTCTGGTTCTGGGCAGCTGAGAGTCCTATGAATCACACTGAGATATAACTAATGTGTAAAACATGATTACGTTCAGTAGCAATGCGTGACGAGGGCTGCCACCACTGCAACCCAGGTGCTAATAACACAAAATTATAGACAGTCCAAATGTATGGCCAGGTGGCCTGGTGGCCTGGTGGTTAAGGCATCTGACCACTGACTGAAAGGTTCTAATCTCCCTGCCGCCAAGATGCAAGCTGTTGTTCTGTCCCTGAACAAGACTGTCAACCCTGACAGCCCGCCAGGGTGTTGATGTAAATTACAATCGGTTCAGAAGGACCACTGTAAAATCACTGGATGTATTTTGAAATTGATTGTAATCACATTGTACACATTAGTTAGTGAGTGTATGAACATAATTCCTATGTCCGGTTGTGGATAGGTTCAGGGGGAGGTGAGCCTTCATCATAACAGGTTCATCATGTCCACTGATCCATAAATGGCCCCAGCTGTAGACTGGAATGATAACAGCCTGTATTCATCATAATCAACACTGTTGGTGATTAGTATGTAATCATGTCTTCACTGGAGTATCTTCAAAGTCTTAGTAAATGAACATTTACAAAGGGCTATGAGCTGTATATATGAAAAAGACAATGTTCAAATATAGAATCTGAATGTTTGTGTCAGTTACCTTTCTTTTTTAACACAATTGCATGAAGAGACATTGAGTGACCAGGAGGAAAGAGACTAGAGACTATACACTTGTCTTTACAGATCAATTTATATTATAGGTCCGTGGTTTTCCAAGGTTGTCAATGATCATCTTTTCCTGTGTTTTAAAGTACAGACAGACTATCAGGTGGTTTGTATGTTGTCTGTCTGTCTTTATGTCTGTCTGTCTGTTAGTATATCTCTGTCTGTCTGTCTGTCTGTTAGTCCTTCCTCAACCCTCAGCGTAATTTACTGCCCTGGTTAATCCAACAGGTTTTACTAATAAGATGTTAATATGTGCTCACGTTGCCCTTAGTGGATGGTTTTAACGACCTGCGAACTGGGACGAATTTCTTACACTACAGTCTTTCTGATTGCCGGTTTCCCGGCCTTCCATTGGCCATCAGCGTGAGAACCAGGAAGCAAACAGTACTTAGTCCTGTGATAGTGTCAAGGGTGTTTCTGACAGTTTCCTGACAAAAAAGAAGACATCAAGCTGCTTCTGCTACACTCTGAAACTAGTGTGTGAAGTCATGAAACCCCAGTGTTACTAAGACAGCTTACAAACTATCCTGGAGGTAAATTGATAATATGTTCCGTGTAGTTCTGGCAAATGACACAGTGTCTAAAGTATTGTTGTTTGTATATTGTATATAGCACATTTGTTTGGAAAAAAATGTGACAGACAGAATGGCACAATTTAATACCTTTCCTCCAATCCCCTCTCCTTTCCAATCCCCTCCTCCAGAACAGACATATCACCATGATCCAGATCTACTTCTCATTCAGACAGTAGAACACAACCAGACAAGCGTTGTCTCACTCCCTCTCTCTTTTCCCTCTTTTGCTCCTCCTCTGTTTCTCATACTCCCTCTTTATATATCTCTGCTTCTCTGCCCCTCAATCCCTTCCTCTCTTTCTCTCCCTCACACTGCCCTCCACCTCCCTTCCCTCTCCCCCTGCATCAAGATGAAAAGTTTGACTTAATTACTGAGCTGTTCATGTCTTGGGTATATATTAGTGGTAGGTACAGAGGAACCTGTCAAAATATCCATCATCTTCGTCGTCTGTAGTTCATCAGTATTCTGTAACACACTATAGGAAGATGCTGGGCCTCATCTTTTCTCAGGGTTTCCATCTTGGTGTCAGAGAGATAGTGGTACATCTCCATTTATGAACAGTGTGTGTGCAGGCACTGCTTTTCTTCAGGACCCTGGCTTTAGCTGGCATCCCTTGATGTGTCCATGGCTGTTGTATGTCTTGGTGTTAGGGACAGTGTTGCCAAGCGTTAAGTGTCAGTGTTGCTGTGGGTCAGTGTGGCCATGGGTCGGTGTTGGTGTTGCCATGGGTCGGTGTTGGTGTTGCCATGGGTCAGTGTCGCCATGGTTCGGTGACAGTGTTGCAGTTGGTCAGTGTTGCCATGGGACGGTGTCGGTGTTGCCTTGGGTCGGTGTTGCCGTTGGTCGGTGTTGCCATGGGTTGGTGTTGCCATGGGTCACCGTTGCCATGGTTCGGTGACAGTGTTGCAGTTGGTCAGTGTTGCCATGGGACGGTGTCGGTGTTGCCTTGGGTCGGTGTTGCCATGGGTCGGTGTTGCCATGGGTCGGTGTTGCCAAGGGTCGGTGTCCTTGCTTACACATAGATGTCCTGGCTTACCATTTGCTCAAAGTCATCTTTTTTGCTCTGCTAAAAACCACTCCATAATTGCTCCATGCATTTTTGGTTTAAAAAAAATAATAATTTAAAAGGATAGTTCATCCTAGATTGATATTTGGGTGAAATAACACTTTCAATAACACTTCTTTGAGGTCCATGGGTCCATTTTTCACAACTTGACAATATTCACCTCTGTCCCAGCCTGGAATTAGCGTTGTTCAAATTCCTGAATTGAAACTGTGCGTCCTGAACAACAAAAGCTGCATTGCAAGGTGAAACCCTGTTTAGCCGATTAACACAATGAGAATGAGGGAGACACAATGAGAACGAGGGAGCCACAAGGAGAACCAGGGAGACACAATGAGAACCAGGGAGACACAATGAGAACCAGGGAGACACAATGAGATCCAGGGAGACACAATGAGAACCAGGGAGACACAATATCATAAAGCACCAGGGAGACATAATGAGAACCATTGAGACACAATGAGAACCAGGGAGACCCAATGTCATAAAGAATTTTTTATGTTTAACCCTTGATGGCAATTAGAATAAATAATAAATAAATAAATCTAAACCAGACAGTTCATGTGATAACAATAATTTTGTTAATTTAAGGTTTATTAAGATATTGCACTGGCCTTCACAAGACAAATGCTGAATAGTGATTATCATCACTTTTGACAGATGCTGAATAGTGATTATCATCACTCTTGGCAGATGCTGAATAGTGATTATTATCACTCTTGACACATGCTGAATAGTGATTATCATCCCTTATGACAGATGCTGAATAGTGATTATCATCTCTTTGACAATTGCTGAATAGTTATTATCATCACTCGTGACCGATGCTGAATAGTGATTAACGTAATATTGGGCCTGTTGCCAAACACCTTCCTCTTCCCACTTCAATGAAACCAAACGCTTCCTGAAATCTGCAAAATAGATTTGAGTAGATATGTTTTGTTTTGGTGTACCAATAATTTGTTGAGGGTATAAATCCAGTAATTTGGTAAAAATACAAGTTGACGTCAATGCAAATCCTTTGTAGTTGTTTCGGTATTTATTGGTAAATAAAATTTTATAATTCAATTCCAGAAGCCATCAGCACCCCAGGCCGTTTTCAATGTAGAGTGCATATTAGAATAATTGTTGTTTAATTTGTGTCCCTGTCCCTGTCTCTCTGGTCATGCTTCTGACCTGGACTGAGTTTAAATAGACTCTGGACTCAGCCCACATGCATTTATTAATTATTACAATTTGTACTCTTAAAATGTTCACCCGGCACAGCCAGAAGAGGACTGGTCACCTCTCTGAGCCTGGTTCCTCTCTAGGTTTCTTCCTAAATTTTGGCCTTCTTAGGGAGTTTTTCCTAGCCACTGAAATTCAACACTACTGTTGTTTGCTCCTTGGGGTTAAAGGCTGGGTGTTTTGTAAAAGCACTTTGTGACAACTGCTGATGTAAAAAGGGCTCTATAAATAAATGTGATTGATTGATTGATTGATAGATATTTTGTATCCATAGCATCCTGGGCGTCATGAGCATCCTGAGCTGATTTAAGGATTTCTTATTTATCTTGTGTACTGTCTTGTGTACTGACTTTTGTATTGTGTTGTGTACTGTCTTGTATATTGTTTTGTGTACGGTTTTGTGTACAGTTTTGTATAATGTTTTGTGTACTGTTTTGTATAATGTTTTGTGCACAGTTTTGTGTACTGTTTTGTATAATGTTTTGTGTACTGTTTTGTGTACTGTTTTGTATAATGCTTTGTGTACTGTTGTGTACTGTTTAGTATATTGTGTTTTATACGGTGTTGTATAGTGTGTTTTATACGGTGTTGTATACTGTGTTGTATACTGTGTTTTATATGGTGTTTTATACGGTGTTGTATACTGTGTTTTATACGGTGTTTTATACGGTGTTGTATACGGTGTTGTATACGGTGTTGTATACGGTGTTGTATACTGTGTTTTATACGGTGTTGTATACTGTTTTGTATACTGTGTTTTATAAGGTGTTGTATACTGTTTTTATACGGTGTTGTATACTGTGTTTTATACGGTGTTGTATACTGTGTTTTATACGGTTTTGTATACTGTGTTTTATACGGTGTTGTATACTGTGTTTTATACGGTGTTTTATACTGTGTTTTATACGGTGTTGTATACTGTGTTTTATACGGTGTTGTATGCTGTGTTTAATACGGTGTTGTATGCTGTGTTTTATACGGTTTTGTATACTGCTTTGGTCTCTTTGTTAAGTCAAAGAGCCCAAAACCTTGGAATAGTGAGAGTCTCATTTGTAAATACACTGAACAAAATTATAAACGCAACACTTTTTGCCCCCAATTATCATGAGCTGAACTCAAAGATCTAAGACTTTCTCTATGTACACAAAAGGCCTATTTCTCTCAAATATTGTCCACAAATCTGTCTAAATCTGTGTTAGTGAGCACTTCTCCTTTGCCAAAATAATCCATCCACCTCACAGGTGTGTGGCATATCAAGATGCTGATCAGACAGCATGAGTATTGCACAGGTGTGCCTTAGGCTGGCCACAATAAAAGGCCACTCTAAAATGTGCAGTTTCACTGTATTGGGGGGGTCCGGGGGGGTCCAAAAACCAGTCAGTATCTGGTGTGACCACCATTTGCCTCACGCAGTGCAACACATCTCCTTCACATTGAGTTGATCAGGTTGTTGATTGTGGCCTGTGAAATGTTGGCCCACTCCTCTTCAATGGCTGTGCGAAGTTGCTGGATATTGGCAGGACCTGGAACATGCTGTCGTATACGCCGATCCAGAGCATCCCAAACATGCTCAATGGGTGACATGTCCGGTGAGTATGCTGGCCATGCACGAACTGGAATGTTTTCAGCTTCCAGGAATTGTGTACAGATCCTTGCAACATGGGGCCGTGCATTATCATGCTGCAACATGAGGTGATGGTCGTGGATGAATGGCACAACAATGGGCCTCAGGATCTTGTCACGGTATCTCTGTGCATTCAAAATGCCATTAATAAAATGCACCTGTGTTTCGTTGTCCATAACACACGCCTGCCCATACCATAACCCCACCGCCACCATGGGCCACTCGATCCACAACGTTGAGCAAACCGCTCACCCACACGACGCCGTACACGCTGTCTGCCATCTGCCCTGTACAGTGAAAACCGGGATTCATCCGTGGAGAACACCTCTCCACAGTGCCAGACGCCATCGAATGTGAGCATTTGCCCACTCAAGTCGGTTACGACGACGAACTGCAGTCAGGTCGAGACCCCGATGAGGACGACGAGCATGCAGATGAGCTTCCCTGAGACAGTTCCTGACAGTTTGTGCAGAAATTCTTTGGTTATGCAAACCGATTGTTGCAGCAGCTGTCCGGGTGGCTGGTCTCAGACAAACTTGGAGGTGAAGATGCTGGATATGGAGGTCCTGGGCTGGTGTGGTTGCACGTGGTCTGCGGTTGTGAGGCCGGTTGGATGTACTGCCAAATTCTCTGAAACGCCTTTGGAAATGGCTTATGGTAGAGAAATGAACAATCAATTCACGGGCAACAGCTCCGGTGGACATTCCTGCAGTCAGCATGCCAATTGCACGCTCCCTCAAAACTTGCGACATCTGTGGCATTGTGCTGTGTGATGGAACTGCACATTTTCAAGTGGCCTTTTATTGTAGCCAGCCTAAGGCACACCTGTGCAATACTCATGCTGAGAAGTGCTCACTAACACAGATTTAGACAGATTTGTGAACAATATTTGAGAGAAATAGGCCTTTCGTGTACATAGAGAAAGTCTTAGATCTTTGAGGTCAGCTCATGATGAATGGGGGCAAAAACAAAAGTGTTATGTTTATAATTTTGTTCAGTGTAATACAAGTTAGGTCATCTCTCTCTGGAAAGCCATTAACAACCTTGGTAAACTGATGTTGTATTAAGCCATGGATACCCTGGTTAACATGGTGCCAGGACAACAACCTCAATGTCTGTTAGACTAAAGAGATGATCATGGACTTCAGGAAGCGGCAGAGGGGGGTCACGCCCCCATACACATCCATGGAACTGAAGTGGAGAGAGTCTCTGAATTCAAGTTTCTCGGTGTGTTCATCAAAGATGACTTCACTTGGTCCAGACAAGTGAACCCAGCAGTGAAAACTGCCCAAAAACAAATATACTTCCTGAGGACACTCAAGAAATGTGTCATGTCTGTAAAAACTCTCACCAACGTCTACAGGTGCACCACTGAAAGCATCCTCTCAGGCTGCATTACTGCCTGGTACAGCAGCTGCTCCGCTGCAGACCACAAGTCCCTCCAGAGGGGGGTGAAGTCTGCGGAGCGCGTCATTGGCTGCCATCTCCCCTCCGTGCAAGGCATCTACCTATACATGATGCCTGAGGAAAGCACGGAACATCATCAAAGATGACAGCCACCCAGGCTATGATCTGTTCACACTGCTGCCGTCTGGTAGACGCTACCGGAGCATCGGAGCACGCACTTCCAGATTCAAAAACTGTTTTTTCCTTCAGGCCAAAAGGCTCCTCAGTCAGTAACAAGGATCCATGATCATAATGATTACACATGAACATTCCAGATGCTCTGATGTCCTTTCAGGTACTTTTAATGGGCATTAGAGTATTACTTTGCATGTAACATAAGCATATTATACTCATATTTAACTATAATACTCAATGCATCTACCATAATGTTCATACTCCCCCATCCTACTCTTTCAAAATTGATGCTAGTTTAATTTTTTTATATATATACAGTTCCGGAAAAAATTAAGAGATCACTGCACCTTTTTCTTTCCTTTCCAAAAAGTTTGAAAAGGAAGGTTTTGATTGAGGAACAGAAGGGTTAAAATTAAGAGACCACAGCAAATTGAACGCTTCTGTTCCTCACTCAAAACCTTCCTTTCCAATTTTTCTGGAAAGGACAGAAATAGGTGCAGTGGTCTCTTAATGTTTTCCAGAGCTGTACATTGCTGCCATACTTGCCATTTCTACAGTATTCAATACTACTACCAATATTGCTGCTAGTTTACGGTCCTCTTTTTAAACTGCTGCTATGTAAAGTGTTATGTATATTATTACGTTATACTCTTGCTATATTTTTTTGCTAATTGCTAATTTTTTTTGCTAATTCTCACTACGTAGTTGTAGTGTGCTATGCCACCATTCATAAGCTTATTGCACTCATATGCATCTATAATATTCAATTACTCTACCAATTGCTGCTAGTTCACACTGTTATGTATATTACTGCCATACTTGCCATATCTAAATGTTCAATAATATTACCCAGATTGCTGCTATATCAATAATACTACCCATATTGCTGCTATATCAATAATACTACCCATATTGCTGCTATATCA
>JACXGI010015146.1:0-12448 GCA_016801175.1 Esox masquinongy
ATACAGGCTACAAGACCGTTGTAGTGCGGGCAGCCTACACCAGATTATACAGGCTACAGGACTGTTGGAACGTGGGCAACCAACACCAGATCATTCAAGCTTGAAGATCGTTGGAACGTGGGCAGCCAACACCAGATCATACAGGCTACCAGACCATTCCAACACCGGATCTCAGCTGAGAAGAAGCTTCATGCCTTCTAAAGCATAATGACAATAGGGACACCAGAAAAAATTGACCCTCTGCTTCAATTTATCAGTCAGGGTTCTACATCATTGGAGAAGTTGCAACAAAACCACCAATAATTTATACCCTCTTCCCTGCTAAGTCTCTGTTTCTTGCTCAACCTCACACTTGACGTTTGAGACAGGCCTCAGCCAAAAGCACAAACAGGAGCAACATCTAGTGCAGTTACAATTTTCAAATGAGGACAGTTACATTCCCCAGATAAACTCCACAGCCTTCAAGGCCAGAGACCACTATATTCACAGCTACATTCCCCAGATAAACTCCACAGCCTTCATGGCCAGAGACCACCCTATTTGCAGCTACATTCCCCAGATGAACTGCAAAGCCTTCAAGGCTGGGTCAGACATAAGGGTAAAACCTCACCATGTACTGGGTCAGACATGAGGGTAATATCTCACCATGTATTGGGTCAGACATAAGGGTAAAACCTCACCCCGTCCTGGGTCAGACATAAAGGTAACCTAACCGTGTACTGGGTCAGACATAAGGTTAAAACCTCACATTGGGGAGCCTGAACGACCGAAGGAGGAGCATCACATTGGGGAACCTGAATGGCCGAGGGAGGAGTGTCACATTGGGAGCCTGAACGACCGAAGGAGGAGTGTCACGTTGGGGAGCCTGAGTCGTCATCCACATGAGACACGGGAAGCTGACCTTCACCACTTCAACCACTGATGTTGTAACCACAGTTCATCTTGCTCAGTATCCTGCCTCACTGCCTCAGCCTTCCCAAATCCAGTTCAGCTTGTTCAGTATCCTGCCTCACTGCCTCAGCATTCCCAAATCCAGTTCATCTTGTTCAGTTTCCTGCCTCACTGCCTCAGCCTTCCCAAATCCAGTTCTTGGTGTTGTTTCAATCTATCATGATCTATTTGCAAAAGGAGGAACTCCTTTTACTTGCTCAAATGTCAAACCAACACTAGGCACAACCGCTGTGGCTGATATATTACAAGATGGTCTATTCATTCTTACCTTCAAAATACCAGCAGACAGCAAGTTAACTGACAAAATAGACCTTAATGCATCCTTGAGATGCTTATCACTCATTTCAATGTCTTACCTTCAAAAGCTGATCCTCTTGTAATTGCATCAGCTATTCAGGAGGAGCACAAACAAAATCATCAACAGATTCCGTAACGCTACTGCAAAATAGACAAATTAGTAGCCCAAACTTTGAACTGCCCAAATGTCCACACTGACAAGAGAGCGGGAGGATACAAAGCAGACAAAACAAACTAGAGCCTGACAGGACCTCCCCAACAGCAAAACTTAACCGTAATCTTCAGTGGCTTTGCAGGGTGTATTGATATAGGTAGTATTGATCTTTGCAGGGGGTGTTGATATAGGTAGTATTGATCTTTGCAGGGGGTGTGATGCACTAAAGCCTGTTAGCACGATGAAGGAACCATCTTGCAGGTAGCCAATCCCCGACCCACGGATGTGCTCCCAGAGACAAGGGTACTGACTGCTAACATCACACAAAAATAACAAACAATGCCCAACATGCCCCCAATGGGAACATGAGCTATACCTAACTGGGGAGAAAACAACAGCCTTGGGCAATAGTTAATGTCTTCTCCACAACCTCTCGCTGACATAAACCAACAACACAACTCACCCCAACTATACCATGACCAAATAAATAACAGAATAACATGTCTCTAGAAAGTGCAAGAAAATAGACTTTGTGCTCTTATCTCCACCGATGCACCAAACCATAACTTGTAACAATTGAACTAACCAATACTCTGAAAGGCAATTCACCCAGTCAAATGAATGCACTGGGTTGAGCGTTGAAGGGTGCACTTCACCAAAAGCCATATCTAAACAGATCAACAAGGTGCTCAAGGAGAATTGAAAGAACCAGGAGTGGGAACAAGGATCTTCTGGTCTGGGCACAATCACTGGTGCATCTTGTCTCAACCCAATCAGCTGTGCCTGCCACCAACCTGCAGGACACTGAGAAATACACGGATGAAGCAGACAGAGCACGAAGGACGTCACATTGACACACCTACACACCAAACAGAGACACACTCAAAACAGAGACGCACACACAGACACACACCAGAGACACACACCCACACACACTCACACACCACACAGAGACACACACCCACACACCACACAGAGACACACACGCACACACCAAACAGAGACACACACACAGACACTCACAAGCCAAATGCTTGAACTAAAGACCAGTTTATGCAAAAAGATCCAATAATGAGTTGATTGGCTGTGTCAGGGCAAAAACAGAAATATGCCCCCCTCTAGGACCCTTTGAGCTACATTGGAAAACCCTGTTGATGATTAGAAGGGAATATCCTGTAGCTCCTTTCTCAGTGACATGATCTGTTCACACACAGCAGGACTCTGTCCTGGGACTGTAACTGAAGTGCAACCCTAACATTTTGGACCCAGCTGCAACAAAAGATGACCTGTTATGTCATAACTTGAAGGATATTACGCACTATTTCTGTTATTTCATAACTTGAAGGATATCATGTCCTGTTTCTCACAGGCTGTTAACCAGTCACTGAATGACAGAATATACTACGTGATACTAATTGAAATGGAACATCCAGAGTCAGGTGGTATAATTAAACATGTTTCAACAAGCTGAGCACATGTCTGCCTTTAGGCTACAGGCTAGCACAGAGGTGTAGTGGCTAGGGGTTAGGGACTAGGGACTAGGGGTTAGGGACTAGTAGAATGGTGTAGGCCTTAGGAACTAGGGGTTAGGGACTAGTAGAATGGTGTAGGGGTTAGGAACTAGAGGTTAGGAACTTGGAGAAATGTGTAGGTGTTAGGAACTAGAGGTTAGGAACTAGGAGAAATGTGTAGGGGTTAGGAACTAGAGGTTAGGAACTAGGAGAAATGTGTAGGGGTTAGGAACTAGAGGTTAGGAACTAGGAGAAATGTGTAAGGGTTAGGAACTAGAGGTTAGGAACTAGGAGAAATGTGTAGGGGTTAGGAACTAGGTGAAATGTGTAGGGGTTAGGAACTAGACGTTAGGAACTAGGAGAAATATGTAGGGGTTAGGAACTAGAGGTTAGGAACTAAAAGAGATGTGTATGGCTTAGGGTTTAGGGATAGGAATTAGGAGTTAGGGGATACCTTCCCAGGTGGGTTTGTGCAGATCCTGGCTCACAATGTAACAGTAGAGTAGCACAGCCAGGGAGTACTGGGAAATGGCATTGGCCCCTGCAGAACCACTGAGACAGAGACAGACAGACAAAGAGAGAGACATCATCAGAGACTGTTGTGGAAAATTGTTCCCCTTTTTCCTGCCAACATTTTCAAACAACTCAGGAGTTTGTGAACTCAAAAGTAGACTTTATTGACGTCATAAAGCCGTGCTGATCTGCAGAGCAACCAATCCATCTTGGTCTGCAGAACAACCGACCTCCAAACTCTGGAAACAGACTTTTATACTGTTTTGGAAAATAATATGAGCCCTGGTTAAATGTTTCATCAATTAACACCCAATCAATATACAAGTGATCACATGAGACGTTCTGTCTACTCTTCATCAGGTTAATGTGAAATAACATTTTATGAGAATATCCCTACAAGACAGATGAGAGAGAGAGACAAAGAGAGAGAGGCAGAGAGGGACAGAAAGAGATAAGAGGCAAGAGAGAGACAGAAAGAGATAAGAGGCAAGAGAGAGTCAGAAAGAGAGAGACATGTTCATATACAGTAATATCCTCAGGGAGTTATAATAGACTCACGCGACTCCTAGGTCCAGGACAAAGAGGAACAAGTAGTTGATGAGAGCGTTCAGAAAGTTCCCCACCAGTCCCACTGCCACTGTAGGCCAAATGATTCCCTGCCCAACAGAACAACGTCACTGGTGTTCACATGATATTCTCAGTGTGGAGATGGTTTGATCAGAACTGAATCTGAAGATGTCAATATGCAATATTAATAATAATAATAAGAATCTTAGTATTGATGGTATTGATAGTATTGATGGTATTGACAGTATTAATATTGGTAATATCAGTAATAATACCTGGTTCTGCAGATACCTCCCCTGTAGCATGTACATGAAGGCAGCCTGCAAAGGGAGAAACAGGAGAGTAAAACCAGGATGAGACATCAGAGGGTGAGATACCATGGAGTGAGTCAGTACAAAGAGGGAGACATCAGAAGGTGAGATACGATGGAATGAGTCAGCATAGAGAGTGAGACATTAGAGGGTGAGATACCATGGAGTGAGTCAGTACAAAGAGGGAGACATCAGAAGGTGAGATACGATGGAATGAGTCAGCATAGAGAGTGAGACATTAGAGGGTGAGATACCATGGAGTGAGTCAGTACAAAGAGGGAGACATCAAAAGGTGAGATACTATGGAATGAGTCAGCATAGAGAGTGAGACATTAGAGGGTGAGATACCATGGAGTGAGTCAGTACAAACAGTGAGAGATCAGAGGGTGAGATACCCTGGAGTGAGTCAGTACAAACAGTGAGACATCAGAGGGCGAGATACCATAGAGTGAGTCAGCACAGAGAGTGAGACATCAGACGGTGAGATACCATGGAGTGAGTCAGCACAGAGAGTGAAACATGAGATGTTGAGATACCATGGAGTGAGTCAGCACAGAGAGTGAGA
The DNA here is from genome assembly GCA_016801175.1 of Esox masquinongy. NCBI lineage: Eukaryota > Metazoa > Chordata > Actinopteri > Esociformes > Esocidae > Esox > Esox masquinongy. The sequence goes on from JACXGI010015146.1 coordinate 4,870, forward strand.
CATCAGACGGTGAGATACCATGGAGTGAGTCAGCACAGAGAGAGAGAAATCAGAAGGTGAGATATCATGGAGTGAGTCAGCATGGAGAGTGAGACATCAGAGGGTGAGATACCATAGAGTGAGTCAGCACAGAGAGTGAAACATCAGAGGGTGAGATACCATGGAGTGAGCCAGCACGGAGAGTGAGACATCAGAGGGTGAGAGGCCATGGAGTGAGTCAGCACAGAGAGTGAGACATCAGAGGGTGAGACAGTATGTTCTCACCGGCAGGGCTGGCAAGAAGATCATCACATAGAGCTGGGAGAGCCTGGGACACACACACGCACACACACACACACACACACACATACACACACACACACACATAAACAAACACAAAAATCTTTGTGAGGTCCGTACTATGGAAAATCATGCAAAGCTTTGACAAGAAGCTTTATCTGACTTGGGGCTAGATTTAGGGTTAGAATCAGGGTTAGAGTTATGGTCAGAATTAAGTTTAGTGTAAAGTTTAGGAATAAAGGTCTGGGTTGCAGTTACGGTAAGGTATAGCAGTTAGGGTTAACCCCTAACCCTAACCCTTTTTTTTCATGGTACAAAATTTCCTGTCTTCACTTCGTTAGGAAAACCAAAATATTAAAGCATCTAAATGGGGACACTAAAGATGAATGTCCGTAAAAACATACTAAAACTACTCCCTCAAACACTAACCTTACTCTAATCCTAACCTTAACCTAACCTCAATAACCTAACATGTGTACCTAATCTTAACCTAGCCCTAATGCTTAACGCTGACACTAATGCCTAATCCTAACTCCAATTTCTTTTGCCCTAACACTTTGCCCTAAAAAATCTAAACAGAAAAAATATCCCCATTAATCAAATGTTTCTGTTTTAACCACAAACACAAAAACATTTTAGGAGTCAGTAATGTAATGCAGTTTAAGGTGTTAATGATGTCTTGTATTTTATGATGTTTGTGATGTCACTTATTTTAGGATGTTAGTGATGTCATGTATTTTATGGTGTTAGTGATGTCACTTATTTTAGAATGTTGTTGTTAGTAGGGTGTAAATGAGGCAATATATTTGACATTACTGACTGTAATATTTTGTTTGTGTTTGTTTGTCTGTCCTGGCGACCTCTGGGCTCTGCCTAGCAGCCAATAGGATGGTGTGTGACTGACCTGGCGACCTCTGGGCTCTGTCTAACAGCCAATAGGATGGTGTGTGACTGACCTGGCGACCTCTGGGCTCTGTCTAACAGCCAATAGGATGGTGTGTGACTGACCTGGCGACCTCTGGGCTCTGTCTAACTGCCAATAGGATGGGCCGTGTGTTGATGAGTAGAGCCCAGCAGGGAAAACAGGCAAGAAGCAGGATGAGAATTCCTCTCTGGAGAATCACCCCCACAAGCTTCAAATTACCACTGCCAAACGTCTACACACACACACACACACATACATACATACACACACACAAACACACACACAAACACACAGACACACCCACACACGTGCGCACACGCACACAGACACACACACACAAAAAGACAGACAGACACACACACACACACACACACACACACACACACACACATACAGCATCAGATTATTGCTCCCACTTTTGTAAATAAAACAACAATTTATTTGTCTGAAACCATAACCAAACCAAGAAGAACCACAGACCCCACGGTCTTGAAGGTTTAAAACCTAACACCAGCTGTTCTGGTGACTCACCTGAGATATGAGAGTGTCACATGCAGAAGCCAAGCCAGAACCAATGGAGATACCAGTGACGTTGATCACCTGTGGACAGAACAGACAGGCATTACTAAAGTCCAGAACAACACACTGTAAATAGTTAATGTGTAGAGGGCATTCAGCTTTCACTGGAATACATCATAGATTAAAGAAACACTAGGCTTTATATCCACTGGTAAAGTGGATACCAAAACACCACTGTTCATATCACAGGTAACACAGACACAATATTCTAAGAAAGGCAGACAGACAAACAGAAAGGCAGACAGACAAACACACAAAGAGGCAGAGACAGACACACAGACAGACAGACAGACAGACAGACAGACCGACAGATATGCACACAGACAGGCAGCCAGACAGATATGTAAACACACAGACAGCCAGACAGACATATATGCAGAGAGACAGGCAGACAGACAGATATGCAGACAGATAGACAGCCAGACAGACATATATGCAGAGAGACAGGCAGACAGACATATAGGCAGACAGACAGATATGCAGACAGACAGTGAGGCAGTCCGACAGACAGTTAAACAGACAGACAGTCAGACAGACTCACCGCCAAAGCGAGCGCAACAGCACCCAACTCTGTCTTTCCCAGGTGACCACAGAAAACAGTGCTAACAAAACTGATAGTGAATATCATCAGCTGGGAAATGACCTGCAGAGGAAAGAATAAAGTATGTATAATTACTGTTCTATATTTACAACAGGATTATCAAAGTCTGCCACTCTGCATGAATTGGCTAAGAATCAGAATAAACTGGCTAAGAATCAGAATATGCTGGCTAAGAATCAGAATATGCTGGCTAAGAATCAGAATGAACTGTCTAAGAATCAGAATACACTGGCTAAGAATGAGAAAAAAATGTCCAAGTATCAGAGTAAACTGGCTAATAATCAGAATAAACTGGCTAATAATCAGAATAAACTGGCTAAGTGTGAGAATACATTGGCTAAGTATCTTTTTGAAAACTGTTGATAAAACAACATGTTTTATAAAATCAAATAGATTCTTTGCAAATCAGGACAGTGGCTTGATGTTTGACTGAAGAAGAAACATTACACAAGGCTATTATTAAATACTCTATAAGCTATTCACACAAATATTATCATTAAAACATTATCATCACAGTCCTATAATTATGGAAAGATTAGTGCACCAGTTAATACTCTGGTCTAGTCGTAATACTCTGGTCTAGTCGAAATACTCGGGTCTAGTCGTAATACTCGGGTCTAGTAGTAGAACAGCCTTAGAACCAACTGTGTAGTCTCACCACTGGCCCGGCTAGTTTCAGGATCTGGACCACCTCGACTTTATAAGCCTCAGGGATCCAGCTGCTCATCTGCCTCATGCACCTGGGGCAGCCCTCTGACCCGCTGGCGGGGTGGGAAACAGAACCGGCATCCCTCCTAGCATGTCCATTCACTCCGTTAGTTAAGACAGGGCGTTCTGTGTCCTCCATTCTGTGGAAGAAGGTGTAGGTCAGGATCTGTCGACAGGGACAGACTTGGATACCCGTCAGGTGGTGAAGCTAGGGACAAGCTGAGAGACTGGTTTGGAAGTTTGGGGTGAGTGGGTGGTAACCTATAGAGGATAGACCCCGCCCCCCGAGGATATGACACACCCCCTCACCTCCTTCCTCTTGACACCTACAGTTCGAGTATGGAGTTCAGGAGTCATTAATGTTGGTATGAGGGCTGTTCAACACCAGCAATAACTTCTGCAAACTCACAATTCACAGGAGGAGGTGAATCACAAACAAATGGTATTTATTTTGTTGCTTTTGAAAATATTATGAATACAAAGACATAGTCATAGAAAATAGGGCTTATGTGACAGTTATGCTGTTAAAATAGGGCTTATTTGACAGTCAACAGGATGTATATACATACATGATCAGTCAGAATTTGGACACACCCATTCAAATTCTGACAGGTACTGTATATATATATATATATATATATATATATAGTACAGAGCCAAAACAACAAAACTTGTGTCCTCTCCATAATTACATATGAACTGTTCTGTATATAAAAATATATAAAATACACACACACACATCTAGATTTTGTAACATGGATCGTCACACTAGAGGGAAGCACTATGGCCAGCAGATGGAGACAAACTCCCAACATGCTGAGCACCCTCAAGCCAACACACCTGGGACGGAATGATCTCACTTACACCTGACCTTCTAGGCCCTAAATCTCCTGGTTAATTTCTCCAGGGAGAGACACCAAAATGCTCGGGTAAAGCAAATGTGACAAGTTTTGTTATTTACTTTAAGAGGATGCTTTTGCTACTGTTTGAAGTAGTGTTTTGTTACATTTTGAAGTAGTGTTTTGCTATTTGGGGAGTAGTGTTTTGTTATTTGGGGAGTAGTGTTTTGTTACTTTTTGAAGTAGTGTTTTGTTACTTTGTGAAATAGTGTTTTGTTATTTGGGGAGTAGTGTTTTGTTATTTTGTGAACTGATGTATTGTTACTTTGTGAAGTAGTGTATTGTTACTTTGTGAAGTAGTGTATTGTTACTTTGTGAAGTAGTGTTTTGTTATTTGGGCAGTAGTGTTTTGTTACTTTGTAAAGTAGTGTTTTGTTACTTTGGTTGACGCTAAACTTTTTTACTTTAAATGAAAGTAAGACAGAGATTCTTATGTTTGGACGAGGTAACTTGCTGGGTGATCCCCTTGGTACCCTAGGCCCTCTAGCCTCTTATAGTAGACCGTTTGTTAAGAATCTCGGTTTTATCTTTGATAGCTCCTTCAAACTCGAAAAACAAATTAGTCTAGTAGAGAAATCTAGCTTCTTTCAGCTAAGACTTTTGGCAAAGTTTAAAGTCTATCTTCCTCCGAGGGATTTTGAGAACGTTATCCATGCATTTATTATGTCTCGGCTGGATTACTGTAATTCCTTGTACCTGGGGGTAGATCAGAAAACCCTAAATCGGCTCCAGTTAGTACAAAATGCCGCTGCTCGACTTTTAACCGGTATAAGAAAACTGGAGCACATAACATCAATTTTGTCCTCCCTCCATTGGCTTCCTGTTCATTTCAGGATTGATTTTAAGATTTTAATGCTTGTTTTTAAGGTTTTAAATGGATTGGCCCCTTTATATCTGTCTGAACTTTTACATGGTCATTCTCCAGCCCGAACATTGAGGTCAGCTAACCAGTTACTTCTAGTTGTCCCAAAAGCCAGGCTAAAAACCAGAGGGGATCGAGCATTCGTAGTGGGTGGTTCCATCCTCTGGAATAGCCTACCACTGCATATTCGAAACGCCCAGACTATATACACTTTTAAGTCATTGCTAAAGACGCACCTTTTTACTCTGGCTTTTATCTTAGCTGAGTCGGCATTAAATGTCTGTGCTGCTATTTTGTCTGTGTCTTGTTATGTGTATCTACGTAATTTTTTATCTGTAAATTTCATATATTATGTATACTTTGATATTTTGTCCTGTACAGCACCTTGGTCAACGACAGTTGTTTTAAATGAGCTTTATAAATAAAGTTGACATTGACATTGACTTTGTTAAGTAGTGTTTTGTTACTTTGTGAAGTAGTGATTTGTTATTTGGAGAGTAGTGTTCTGTTATTTGGGGAGTAGTGATTTGTTATTTGGGGAGTAGTGTTTTGTTACTTTGTGAAGTAGTGATTTGTTACTTTGTGAAGTCGTGTTTTTTGTTTTAATCTTATAAATTTGTTCAAATTATTGGATATTATTTATATATATATATATATATATATATATATATATATATATATATATAATATTCTGTATACTAGATACGTTGCTGTTCATCCAACAGGAGGCAGCCTTTTACAAGTTATCACCTCATGATGAAAACTGGTACAACTCAATATTTACTACACATAAAGAAAGCAATTTACAAATAAATACAGTTATAAAATCATACATTAAAAAATACATAGAGGTATGTAAACCTACATTAATAACTAAATGCATATATAGCCATATGCTAATAAATACATACAGATATATCATACTTTCATAAAACCTACAGATACAAACATTCATAAATACATAAAGATATATACAAATATATTAATAACTAAATATACCATATATATAAAATACATACAGAGGTATAACATAGATACAGATATATAAACATACATTAATCAAATACACACCGATATATAAACATACATTAACAAATGCATACAGATATAGTTTCAAGTTTCAAGGTTTATTTGTTAAATGCACCGAACAACACAGTGAATTTTATCCTGCACAATAAAATTCTTGTGACATGGCAACCGACAAGTATGTAGTGAGAGTTAAGAAGAAGAATATATAAGCAAAAATATAGCCAGACCAAAAATAATAATAATAAAATAAAGCGAAAATATACATAACACTGTACAGTAGCAGCAGTTTAAAGAAAAGAGTTCTGTAAACTAGCAGCAATCTGGGTAGTATTATTGAACATTTAGATATGGCAAGTATGGCAGAATATACATAACAGGGTAAAACTAGCAGCAATTGGTAGAGTTATTGAATATTATAGATATATAAACATATATTCATAAATATTTAGTTATATTTAGTTATATATATAAACATGCATTTCTAAATAAATATACATATATAAAAATACATTAAGAAATACATACAGATATATGAATGTACATTAATAAATATGTTCAAATATATACATATACATTAATAAATATATACAGATATATAAACATATATTAATAAATATGTTCTCATATATATATATACATATATATATACATATATATATATATATATATATATATATATATATTTACACATTAATAAATATATACAGATATATAAACATACATTAAAACAAAACATAGATACAGATGTACAGACTTACATTAATAAATATATACATATATATAAATTAACAAATACTTAGAGATATACAAACATACATTAATGAAATACAAACAGATGCATAAACACATATTAACAAAATACTCTACATACAAACTAATACTCTGGCTGAAACAGAATCTTTCACTGTTCTCTGTGCGTCTCTTTGTCTGTCCCCTCCCTCCCTCACTTCATCCTACACTCCCTCCCTCACTTCATCCTACACTCCCTCCCTCCATTCACCCCCCACCCCCTCCCTCAGTCCCTCCTGTCAGGTTGTATGAGGTGTTAGTGTGATGAAGCTGATTAGAGCTGTGATTATTATAAATGGCCTCATTACAGGTCAGACCCCTGGGACCGAGGATGGGGAGGCGCTGGGGGTTGTTGGGAGGGAGCAGGCGAGGGGAGAGAGAAGGGGGGGCTGAGGGTTCATTATAATATTACCTTGGGGAGAGACGGAGAGACGGAGGCTGGCAGGGGGGAGCCTGTGACAGAGAGATAAAGAAAGACAGAATGGTGATGGAGGGAGAAAGACACACAAGACCAGAGACAGAAAGAGAGGAAAGGAGACAGAGAGAGAAAGACAGTAAAGAGAGAGGACAGGAGATGGAGAGAGAAAAACAAGAGAGGACAGTAGGCATACATAGTGAGAGAAAAACTATCGCTATCACTCCATTACAGAGTAAGAGCTGTTAGAGAGTTGACCTACTCAGTGGAACCTCCCACCCCTCTGCATGTATGTTAGTGGGTGTTAGTGTGTGTTGGCGTGTGTTGGTGTGTGTTGGTGTGCGTGTGGGGGGTGGGGGCAGCATGTCTGACTAAGTCCTCGGGGTCAGAGCCAAATTGAGAGTGGGTTTACAGGCTTGATGTTGAGCCAACCTGATGTAAATGTTAGCCGCTGTGCTTCAGCTCCCAAGCCTGTCCCCCCGGCTATGAGGGA
>JACXGI010015147.1:0-17871 GCA_016801175.1 Esox masquinongy
CTTATTTACAAATTTATGTACAGGGTGTTAGTAGACATATACGTTACTTTGAATTCAAAAACTCCATTCTCTCACAAAACTCAGTTCGTTAAATTTGGAGAGGCCTTACGTGGTGTGTCTGCCCAGCCTGGAAGGTCAGGTCACACAAACCAATAAATTTTTAGAGCAAGAACATGCTTACCTCTTAGCGTGGCCACGCATCGTTTGTGTAACCCGACCCTCAGCGCCTCTGGCAGTCGTCACGTCTGGCCCCTTGCCAATCTCAGCAGTGCCTCCAAGAATATGTTGTGGAAAAATATATCTTCTTGCCAAAAAGGATGCAACAACTCAAAAGATGCAATAACTCCGGAGTTTGTGGATTCAATTTAGACTTTTAATGAGTAATCATAAAAGCCGAGTTGACCTGCAACTGTCTGGCCAACCCGGGACACACATATTTATACAGTGTTATCTTGTACAATCTTCCTGGCCACCCCCTTATGTTAATTCTTGGGCGGATCTTACTCCCCATCCGCCACCATTGTTTCCCAACCTTCCAAGATCCTTTCCCTGTTAAATATTGGTGGCGCAGGCTTCAGGGATTTGTATAAAAATAATAGAGCCATTAGGGCCCTATACATTTTGATTATTCAGACAGTCATTAATCATGTTATATATCGCTGATACATTGATTGCTATTACCATAATGATCCTTTGTATTCTCACTCACGTGCCTATTGATTATACATTCATTCATAAAGGGTGATGATAGTTCAGAAACAATCCTATGTCAAACCTCTGATTATTTTCTATACAGGCAGGGGAGACGGAGCCGCCGGAACAGGCCGGGGAGCCGGAGCTGCCGGGACAGGCCGGGGAGGCAGAGCCGCCGGGACAGGCAGGGGAGGCGGAGCCGCCGGAACAGGCCAGGGCGGCGGAGCGGCCGGGACTGGAGAGGGCGCCGCCGCGGCCGGGACAGGAGAGGGCGCCACTGCGGCCGGGAAAGAAGAGGGCTCCGGTGGCAGAGGCCAGTCCTCGGCAGGCTCCGGTGGCGGCGGCCAGTCCTCGGCGGGCGCGGGTGGCGGCGGCCAGTCCTCGGCGGGTTCTGGCGGCAGCAACCACTGGGCAGCAGGAGGAGCTGGCGACGTGACCGCTGGGCAGCAAGAGGTGCTTGCGGTGTCCGCCACTGGACAGCAGGAGGTGCTGGCGGTGTCGGCCACTGGACAGCAGGAGAAGCTGGCGGCGTCGGCCACTGGACAGCAGGAGGAACTGGCGGCGTCGGCCACTGGACAGCAGGGGGCGCTGGCTGCGGCTCCTGGGCAGCAGGGGGCGTTGGCTGCGGCTCCAGGGCAGCAGGGGGAGACGGCTGCGACTCCAGGGCAGCAGGGGGCGCTGGCTGTGGCTCCTGGGCAGAAGGGGGCGCTGGCTGCGTCTCCAGGGCAGCAGGGAGCGCTGGTTGCAGCTGCTGAGCAGCAGGGAACACCCGGCGCCTAAGGGCTGGCACTGGACGATGAGGAGGCGCTGGCTGCTGTGTCTCCGGGATGCCCGCCACTGGTGCCTCGGGGACCTGGGTAGATGGTATTCCCCAAATCCCCGGTGAGAACTGGTACGGTGGGTCGTGGAAACCGGGCCAGTCCTCGCTCCTTCCGGTGTCCAGTGGCGGGACATACTGCCATTCCCGAAGGGCCGTCCGAAGGATGGGTTCAGCCAGCAGGGACTCCTCGACGGACTCCGTCCAGGTTCCCCTCAGGCACCCCCATAGCCCCCCCTAAAAATTTCCTGGGGAGACCTCTGGCTGTCTGGAGGGCGAGGTGCAGAGGCGGGCCGTGGACCCAGGTTTGGGGATTGTGCTGGCCTCTTGCTGCCCCCGCCAGCCTCCAGGAAGGCTGGAAGCAGCTGGCACCGAACTGGGTCCCACGCCAAATGAAAGAGTGTGTATGAAGACATTCAGTTTACCGCCAGGGGGGTCGCGTTTGCAACCAGGAAAACCTATTTTTAGGACCTCTGCCAAAATGTATTGTTGTTGGATTGGTGGACAATGACAGTTTTACAGGAAGTTTTACACAAAAAATCCATTTAATTTCAAACATTATAATTTGAGAACTATGTAGACGGTCAGCAATTTCCTTGGGATGAGGTTCATACAACCACTGCCCCACACAATTAATTTGGTTGTTAATTAAATTTTTGACACCATTATGGAAGTGTCAAAACCGGTGACAAGTCATGGTTGACTACTATTAGGAAAACGGCATGGAAATGAATACTGTAGTGTTGACCGGTGTGGTGAACCAATTTTCATCTAGGACTCATTTCTATGGTGTGCTGGCATGTAACCAACTACCTAGTGGATCAGTCCGAAATGTTGCATCAATGATGATTGTTAATACCCACCCGAGCAACCACCCCGGGGAGCACTGGCTGGCTATTTACATCACAAACGACGGCGTTGGAAGGTTTTATGACAGTTTTGGAAACCCTCCAGATTTTCCGTATTTTCCCAAGTCAATCAGTGCATTTCTGCAAATCTGTGAGAATGTGGAATACAGTTCAAAACAAGTCCAGGACATGATTTCAACCACGTCTGGACAACATTGTGTGTTCTTTAATGACAAGAGGTCTGAGTTATAAAGATGCAATGTCTTTTTATATTGATGATTTACAAAAAAATTATGTGCTAGTCTAAAATTTTGTATCTATGATGTTCCAGAGTAAGCGTGACAAGCACATGTTTAACTGCATACAACATGTGAATCATTTAATTTGTCATGGTTGTAGAAGAAATAGACGTGTAAAAGTATCATTATGTGCATGTCTGCTTTATTATTCAAAAATAAACCAATCGTAAAACCACAATGTTTACATAGTATTTTTCATACAACAATTATTCAAGGAAAACATGCACTTTGACAATGCAAGGCAAGCCTAGTTCAGCAGGCACACAGTAGAAACTGTTGCCATCTCAAGATTTGAACCTGGGTCGCCCACATGAAAGGCTGTGTCATTAACCACTACACCACAGAGCTGTACATTTGCTAGGTGTCAGTATAGCCTCTTGTCTCTATCCTGAACACTGGCTGTTTTAATAGTTAATTGGCCACTCGTGAATGACATTGATACAGTTAAACTGACTAACGTTTCTTACTAAGTTTACCTCCACCACAAATAGCGTCTATGTAGGGCGTTTGCCACTGGCCGTTTTAATAGCGTATTAGACAGTAATAAGCTTTACTGGTATCTACTAACTTACTGGAATAGTCATAAGAATTGAGCAATTGCTAGCGAGTCTGCCAAAGCTATTTCATTTCATGGCATAAGAACGTATTTTTTTCTTTCATGGCAAAACAACATACTTTTTTCTTTCATTCGTGAATGACATTTATACAATAACTATCAATAAAGGCGATGATAAGTAACTTTTTCAGCAAGTGAAAAGATGAGAGAATCATGGAATCTAACAGAAATAATAAATGACGTTGCTCTCAATAGATTCGAAGTTAGGTCTTCCACATGAGAGGCACTGCCTTTAACCACTACACCACAGCATTACACATTTCAGCAGTTGCTAGACTCCATTGAGGATTGTGTTAAACTGACTAACATTTCTTATTAAGTTTACCTCCACCATAGCATCTATGAACTGTATTGCTTTTGCCACCGGCCGTTTTAACAGCTTATTAGCCAGTAATAGGCTTACTAGTATCTACTAACTTCCTAGGAATAATCCTAAGAATTGAGCAATTGCTAGCAAGACTGAAGATTAACTTTTCCATGCCAGAAACAGTCGCAATATAACCGTATACAGTTTCAGTTAAGGCTTACTATAACGGAGCTACTGTATGTTAAGCCAGCAAATGTGTTTGTCTATCCTGACCCAAAATGCATGCATGGATGTGTACTTCGAAAATCCACCAGAAACAGTCGCAATACAAGCGTAAACGGTTTTATTTCAGGCTTAGTATAATGTAGATAATAACGGTTTTAGCCAGCAAAGTTTTCATCTATACGGAATAATTCATAATGCGTACTTCACTTCGCCTTCGGGGAGATACAAACTTCGGACATATAGTTCACAAGTCCGCTCCTCTAACCACTACGCTATTTAACAAGGGGTATTCAGTCAGTCACTCACTCACTCAGTAAGAAACATTCGCTCTTCTTGGCCAGCTCCGCTTACGTGGTCCGGCAAAAACATTAAATAGAAACACATTAAAATGGAAACCATTTTGTGGGGTCTGTGGTAGGGGATACAAAGATTGCTTTGGTTGGTTGATAACCAGTTGCGGGAGGAGTGGTACTGGAAGTAGGTGCCGGGGGTGTGGCTAAATGATCCATTGTGTCGCCAGACGTTTGTTTATACAAATTGATTTTACGTCTTACACTTGAAAGACCCGTTGCAGTCCCTGTCCTAAGTCCTCCTGGTTGTGTTGCAGATCAAGATGATACGTGACGATTTCAGATGCCACTGTACTGACACCTCCCCCCTCCCCCGTGTTGTCCCTGTTCTTGTCCATCTGGTCATGCTTCCGACCTGGACTAAGTTTAAATAGACTCTGGACTCAGCCCACATCCATTTATTAATTATTACAATTTGTACTCTTAATATGTTCACCCGGCACAGCCAGAAGAGGACTGGCCACCCCTCTGAGCCTGGGTCCTCTCTAGGTTTCTTCCTAAATTTCGGCCACTTAGGGAGTTTTTCCTAGCCATTGTAATTCAACACTACTGTTGTTTGCTCCTTGGGGTTTAGTCAGAAAACTTTCTTTTTCTTTGTCCATTCCGATTCCAGGCATCGTTGTTAATGATGGTTTTCGTTCTTGATGGTGTCCTATTCGCGCCATGATATTTAAACATGAACGCATCATGCCAGAGGCTGCAGTCCTCTTCTTGTTGTATTTTGTACAAGTGGACAGCATTATATTTTACTTGTACAAGCCACTGTATGATCGCTGAAATCACAATATCGCATTATGATTTCACACACATAACAATGTTAAGCTTCTACACACTACTCAACTAGTGCGGACTCTCTCATTATAGCCCGAAGAGAGGTTCACCCACGTAATAACTTTACATAGCCTAGACACGGGAATTACTAGGTCTTAACTGGTACGAATAAAAATGAAGCTTCTACATACCGGCCTACGCCCTACTCAACTAGGACGGACTTTCCGTACCCACACAAAGGTTCCACACGATAAAAATCGCAGCCTAGTCAGGGGAATTAACTAGGTCTTGGTCGACTACCAAACGCTTTTGCAATTTTGACAGTTCGTTATATGGTGTAGTTTTATGACTTACTTTTCAGTTGTTCTCAGCAACCAGTATCTGGGAAAAACAATTTCTTCCACGCGATTGCAAAATGAACCCCTAAGCTCTCCAATTGATTTTCAGTAGAATCGTTAAAACTTGTCCATCAGGTAGCAACAGTATGCTGTTAGAAATCAGCCGTTTCGTGATTGAAATAATGATCGCATACCTGGTTGTCCATGGAAAGAGAAATTCAATTATTTATTGCAGCATTTGATAGTCTATTGTTCATGATACTCGGTCTTACAAACTCGATACTCGGTCTTACAAACTCAAGCTCATCTCACTCAATCTCATCTCAAAGAACTTCCGGTTGTCCTCTACTTTATAGACATCACAGGACAGAATTAACTTAAGCCCATTGGCTAATTACTGTCTCGCTTTGAATGAATGTGACTTTCTGTGTACAGATAAACAGTTGTTCTTTAGTTATCGAAACATAAACAAGTATACATTCATACACTTCAACAGGTTCACGTGGATACATTGCAATAACCATGCTCCTGATCTAAAATAAGTTGAAAAAGAAGAATTTAGATTATAAAATGGTTCTTGGTAGAACCCTTTATATAGTGTTCTAGTTAGAGCCATATACAGGGACATATTTGAAGATGCCTATATTGAACCCTCCGCAGAGTTATTTAAACAAGGTTCCATTTAGAGGACAAATTGAGGAAACCTATATTGTTTTACTAACTTTCTTTTTAGTAAGAATGCACTAGGCCTAGCAGTGTTTCCCAATCCTGGTCCTGGTGATCCCAAGTGTTGCCTGTTTTTTGTTTCTGATTATCAGTTTTTTATGTTAGTCTAGTGTGTAAGTACTATGGCAAAGACGTCGCTAGGCGTATTGTAGGGGGCCTTTAGCCCCCCTAAAATATTAATTAGCCCCCAAAATAAATCAATATATCAGCAAATATATTTTCTCTGTGATTTTTTTTTTGTCAACCATTCCATCGCATCGTAAACTTCTTACAAATTGTATAGAATCGTGTTTATTTGGCAGCATGTTCGGTTGAGTTTGATGCTTTGAACATAATTCACTCATTTTAAGTGAGCTCCAGTCTGTAAACAGTAGCTAACGTCTCCCTAATATCGGCCATCGGTTTCTACTGGTCGGAGAACTAAATCCTTCAAAATGTAAATGCACTGGAAAACAACGGTAAGTTTTGCAAATAAATATACCTTTTCAGCTAGCCCACCTCTATTTTTTATAGAAAAGTATGGGGGTTAAAACATTTTTTTGAGATTTTAAAAATGTCATGTATGGAAACTGTTTTAGACAAGTTACAATTTGTGTAATTCAACTTGCGCGACAGACCAGATATCAAGTCAAGTCAAATCACATGTATTTATAAAGCACATTTCAAATCAACAAGTGTCAACCAAAGTGCTGTGTAATGAAGTGTCTAGGACAGCATGAAGAAAACCATACAAAACATATATAGTTAACTAACCATATTTACATAGTACATGACAGACATAAACACAACTTCCTACCCATTTGTAGACTCAAATGCTAAAGAAAAAAGATAGATCTTAAGGTGGGATTTGAAAACATTACGTAAAAGATGTCATGTAATATCGCAGTGATCAGTTCTTTTTTCTTTACCGGAAGCCATTAAGGGAGCTAAATCTTTCTAGTAGAGACTTCAGAGAGGAATATGATCTGTCATTTGTAAGACAAATAAAATGGAAATATTACAGTATGTAACTGAACATAACAGTAAGGTGGCCGATAATTGGGGATGATGGCCGATAATTTTTTAGTTACATCGCTAACCAACTGCCTGAACATATTAAGATTTCCACAGAAATTTTCCAAATGATAATTTGTAGCTAACATTTTTATGTAACTAATAATCATCACAAACCCTGATGACTTGATCAAATCATTACTCGGGAACAAAAAGATGTATTTCAAAATTGCTGTTGGATATACCAATAATAGGGGGTTCTACGAGATTAGTTATGTTCAATTCTTCGATTTTAATGGAACACAATTGCAATACCGTGCGTGTTTCACAGAAACATGTTTGTGTGGGTTTGAAGTCTACGTATTTCAATGTATTCTGTTCAGAGAAAGGGAGATCCAGTTATTAAATATTTCTTTTTTTTATGTATAATTCATTTTTAATGACCTAATTCCAAGATGAATAGGCAAATGACTAAATCTGTTTTGAAATGATTCAGAGAAATCACATTTAGAAACAGAATTTGTATGTAGGTGTTCATTTACTATAAACTGTAGTTGACAAAAGTATTTTGGCTGCATAGCACAGGCATGTTTGTGCCATATGTTGATGTTGGATGCATGGGGATAGAGTGGACTTTAATTTCTTTACTTGGATAGAATTTAAGCAGGCCATATTAGATCAGTGTCAAACACAAACTATGAGATAGGTATACTTCTAGCCAACCTTGACCAAAAGTAAACTTATTTTGATTTTTGATTTTATACCCGTTGTTTCTCGAAAAATACATGACTAAAAGATATTTTGGGGACTTAAAAAAAAAATCCCAGGGGAGTATGCCCAGACCCCACTAAAAGAGGCTTAGCCTCCCTATCCATGAATCTCAAGTGACATCCCTGTACTTGGGTACAATTTTAATCAGTTTTTTAATCATCATTTGTTTAATCATCATTTGTTAGTGCTAGGAGAAAAAAAAGTGCACCCCTTCATAGAACCAGAACACTCTGACGAGCATTTGTTGGAAGAAATGCAGTTTGGTTATATTCAAAGCTGTTTAATTGACCAGGCCTAAACATAGTAAACTTTTTCCAGGTACTTTAGGGTTAACTCAATTTCATTTGAACCCGCAATCGAAGGATGGGTTTATTGACCAATCAAAAGCACTGAGTTTGCATAGACCTGTAGCCTATGTCAAATTTATTTTCAGTTCACTTGTTTTGCTCCTGGCTGGCAGTAAGTAATTGGAGGTAAGCAGGTAAGCTTGTGGTATTTTTCCCCAACATGATTATCTAGCTTACTTGTAGCTAGCGGTATTGCCCTTTTTAGGATATTCTGGATATTCAAACACGTTAACATATAGTCAGCTTAAAACATAACATAACAAATGTACTGTGCTGGCTACCTTAGCTGTTTGCAAGCTAACATTACTAGGTAGTTAGCCACCTAGCAGATTCGAAAAATCACAAGTTATCGAACAGTTTACATCATTTTGAGCTACACTGTAAACCCTAATGTATTTCTTACTCAAATGTTTCTACTAAGTGCAACTCAAAGTTAGAGAAATGTTCCTAATAACTTGAAACGTTTATATTATACTGACTTTTACTCAATTTTCATACGTTTGAATTGAAAACGATCCCAGCATACTCTGCTTCAGGTTGATCTTTTGGATTTGCTTTATTATCCTTTTTTTGCAGGTACATTGACTGATTAATTAATCTTAGCTACACAAACATCAAACACATACATTTGTCTGAAGTAATCCAAACATGTAGTAAAACAAATATTTTGCACCCACTACTGCAATGATTGTAATAATTACATAACATAAAATATCTTCCGGTCAAAACTTCTGCTGGATTCCAATGGGAATTGTGCGTTCCTTTTTACAAGTCAATTCCTTGTGGGTAGCTTTGCGAACTTCTGGTAAAGTTCCCAAGTTATCCAGAAATCTCAGCCGAAACAGTGATTTCATTTTTGTAAATCTGTGAATTTCCTGAAAGTTATCAAAGTTTTTTTTAACCATGGCTTTCTGGCAACTGGGCTAGGATTTTAATCTGAGAGTACAGTGTATTTGAGGACACCTGAAAAGAATAGTCCATGAGCTAGGTGGATTGCAAGACTTCTATGTAAGGATTTATGAGATATGTTAAGTATTCCCAATTGACTATTTTATAACAGTCAAGGAAGTGAAATTATAGAAAATAAATGTGTTCAATAATGTCTCTGTCAATAACAAATACAGCCATGGGTGGTCACTCTAGAGTTCTCTTGAAAGGGAAATGCATATTGGGAAATTATATTGTAGGTGTGGCTTAGTATATTACTCAATTTCTTTAAGCAAATACAACTCAAATTTGAAACTCTGTTTAAGTTTATTTTTTTATTTTTTTGAGTTCTGGGAACTTAGTGTAAGTTTACAGTGTCAGTAAGTAATACTCATTTCTTTTGAGGCAATCAGTTGTCACAAAACTTTTAAGTTTAGAAGCAAAACGTTTTGAGTTATTTAAATCATAACTTTTTAGTTTTATATTAGTTGTCATTACTTCAATTATATACTTTCCTTTAAACTACAGTTTAGGTATGATGGACACATACACATTAAGTTTTTCCAACATTAAATACTCAGTTACTGTACTTAAAATTGTTTTGCTATATTTACTTAATTTCATTAAGTGAGAAGAATTACCATTTTAAGTTTCAGTAACTGAAAACATTTCAGTTTACTTTTTAGCCATTCAATTGACTTGTAATCAAAATGTACATGTAAAATTAACTCAAAATATGTAAGTTCCACAAACAAATGGCTTATGAGTAAATAAACGTAACTATTTTAAGGCAATCAGTTGCCTTAAAATAACATATTCCTTAAATGGAAATAAATGTAAACAAGACACAATTGACACACCCCACTTTGACACGTAACTCAATGAATGGCAGTCATCAAGCCCTCCCCCACCTCAGATTATAAGGGATAACATTTTGACATCAACAGGCTACAATCAGTGTTAATGGTGTTCAGCAGAAAATCAGACTCAACATGACGTCATCATTAAAACCATTTCCCCAAAGTCCACTGAACAATCAAAAAATACCCCCTTGTCCGTATCATGATTCATGCTACAATATCATACAAAAGACTCATGTATATCTTGTTGTACCTGTGAAAAATTCTACCTGTAAATAGGGAAAGATTGTATCTTTAATAGGGAACAATTCATGAGGCAACATCACAAGAAAAGTCGAAGTCCAATATTAGGATAATCATCGTACAGTTTCCCACATGTCTTGCGAGAAACAAACCTTCATACATATGAAATCACCATATCATTTCATCTAGGAAAATTGTTGATCGCAAGGAATGGAGCTAGTTTCAGTAGATCATATGAATATATGTTTCACTGAAATTTAAACGTGCCAAGATAATGAGAACAGAAACATCTGTGTTTAGATTCTACCTTTGTAGGTCACGCTCTGGAAACCTCAGGAATGTGGAATGTTTACATTGACCATTTGGCGTGGGGTTCTTGTGGAAATGTGATCTGTGCTAAGCGGACACATCCTTCAATGTATATAACCGCTAGCAACCATCTTTACAGTGAGATCGACTAAATATGTAACATCAGACAACTCTACTGCAGTGCTTTAAATAAAGGTTCTCTTTCTCCCTTTTCAACCGAGGACGGTCTTACTAAGGTAACCACTATACAAACAATATATTCCAACATAGTGTGCCGTAACCCAGATGGATAAGGTTTACGGATTCTACAGAAAATCATGAAGTTCTTTTGAAAATTTACTGTGGAGCTAAAGGGGCTCATTTTGTAATCGCAAGGAAGCAGTACTGGTTGCTGAAAACAACTGAACCGTGAATTGTACAACTACACCATATAAACAAATCAAATCAAGACCGCAATAGTTTAGGTAGTCAAAAAGAAGACCTAGTTAGTCCCAGACTAGGCCACTATTTATATTGTGCAACTCTCTAGAGGTGGAAAAATGGGAGAGGACAAGACGTAGTAACTCCTGTGTCTAGGCCATGTAAAGTAATTACGTGTGAACCTCTCTTCGGGCTATAATAAGACAGTCTGCACTAGTTGGGCATTGTGTAGAAGCTGACAAGTAAGTCCTAGTAATTACCGTGTCTAGGCCATGTAGAGTTATTACGTGGGTGAACCTCTCTTCGGGCGATAATAAGAGAGTCTGCACTAGTGTGCAAAAGCTTAACATTGTTATTAGTGCGAGATCATAATGCGCTATTGTGTTTTCGGCGGTTATACAGTGACTTGTACAAGTAAAATATAATGCCATTCAGTTGTACAAATACAACAGGAGAAGGGAGACTGCAGCCTCTGACATGCATTTGCTCATGTTTGAATATATCATGGTGCGAAATGGACACCAGCAAGAACAAAAAGGATCATCACCAAAGATGCCTGAAATTTAAATGGAAAGAAAGGAAAAGAAAAGAAAGTTTTCCAGTTAAGCAAGATGGATTCTGAGGAAGTCGTGCTTGGAGGACGGATGGTAGGTGTGGTACAGACGAAGAACAAAGACAAAGGAAAGTTTGTTTGTTGGCAGAGAGAGGACAAAAGTCAAGATGGCCAAAAGGAGACAAAGATGACGAACAAAATGGATAAAGATGTATTTTGTTTGTCCACCTGGCCAGCAATCACAAGATGGCATCCCTTTCATGGGACCCCAGAATCATGGACGATACCTGGAATTGACGTGAGCTTTCATAATCATCGATTAAGAGTTCTTAAATGTTTATTTCCAAAAATGTATTGTACCTAAACATTCAAGAAAGCTGGAACTTATCAAGGAAACCTGATCACTTTTCTCATTAATGGCCAGGCTTATCCAATTGAATATTACTTTGAAAAGCCCTTTGATGGTAAATAGCATGTTTTCATAGGCATTCAAGAAATAGCCTGTTTTGTTGCGCTTTGTCATGTTTGATGTAATTTGAGAGCCGAACGCATTTACTGCGTGGGTAATGTTTTATTTCAGTGAGGCCTCCACAAAGGGGGTCTCACGACAATGTAAGGGAGGGATCTCACGACAATGTAATTAAGCCTTTACCAGGTCCACCGCATGGTAATTTGCTGCTGCATGCTGAGCTGTTAGCTAGTACACGTAGGGAAATCTAAACCAAGTTATAAATTAGAAATTTGTAAAATTATGATTTTCTAATCTGATAAAATATAATCTCATGGTTTTCTTACAAATGGGTAACATATTGTGTTTTCTGTCCTTGTCTGGGAAGGATAAGTGGTAGAATGAAGGATCCACGTGGTAATAGTCTTTAACGTTAAGAAAAATGTGCTGTGTCGCATGAGGACCGAATTTTAATCAAATGTAGTCATAGCCTATAAAGGTTGTAAATGTGCAACAGGGTCGCTTGTGTGAAGGAATTATAAACCATATAACCTATTGATAAATTTGTCCTACATAGCTAAACAGCTCTCAAATTTGACTTTACCTCAGTACCTTCCCACAGGTCTGCGAAATCGGCTATCAGGCAGTTGTAAATCGTTACATGCACGTCTACCTGGAACCTCATTGCTGCTATTCCTGCATTTCAGTTACAGAGACTACCTTACACCTCCACCTTGCTCGACTGCACAGTCAGAATTGCCATTTGTTCTTGCATTTTCCTCATCGTAGGGGATGCATTTGCCATTCATTGTAGGGGAGAAAAAACTCCAGCCAATGTTGCAGTGATTTGCCTGCTGCAACCAGTATTAGCATACCTATAGCGCCCAAAATTAGATTAGATTCAACTTTATTGTCATTGAACAGTACAAGTACAGTACAACGAAATGCAGTTAGCATCTAACCTGATGTGCAAATAGAGGAGGGCAGAAAGTTTACAAGTATTTACAAATAGTAAATACTTGTAAATTACCAGTGGATGCGTAGATGCGCATTTGCCTCATTGCGTAGATGTGCAATGAGGCAAATGCAGTACAAATGGCAATACTAAATGCGCAATAAGGCAAATAGAGGAGGGCAGAAAATGTACTGTATTAGGTATAGTGTATGTTACAAGTGGGATAATAGTTGTTCAGGTACAAATGACAATTTCAAAATGGCATTCAAGATGTGCAAACGAGACAAATTAAGGAGGGATGTATTAAGGTAGCATGTGCACCCGGGATGCAGAGATAGCAGCAGTGAGGTCCCGAGGTAGGCATGCGTGTGTAACAACTGTAAGAATGCAAGCACAATGGCAATTCTAAGAGGCAAAGAGGCAAACTGAATGTACAAGGTGTATGTGCAACTGAAATGAAGGCATAGCAGCGGTGAGGTTCCTGAGGTAGACATGTACCTTTAACAACTGAAAATTTCCATTATCAGGCATAGCAAGGCAGTGTTAGAGTAGTACAAGGGAGTAGTGCAACAAGGTCCCTGAGAGGCAGGGGGTATGGTGAGTGATGGGTCACAGAGTTAAGCAGGGTTACGGTAGATGGGAAGAAACTGTTCCTGAGTCTGCTGGTGCGCGACCAAAGAGACCTGTACCGCCTGCCTGATGGTAGGAGGGCAAACAGTTTGTGGCATGGGTGTGAAGGGTCCCTGATGATCCCACATGCCCTGCGCAGACACTGCTTCCGCTGGAGGTCTGCGATGGCAGGAAGCTGGGCACCAGTGATGTGCTGGGCTGTTTTCACCACCCATTGCAGGGCCTTCTGGTCGGCTATGCAGCAGCTGCTAAACCACACTGCGGCGCAGTGTGTCAGAATGCTCTCGATTATGCAACGGTAAAAGTTTACAAGGATCTTGGTGGACAGGCAGGTTTTCTTCAGGCTCCTCAGAAAGTACAGGAGCTGCTGTGCCTTTTTGACCAGAGTTGAGGTGTTGAGGGTCCAGCAGATGTCTTCAGAGATGTGGACACCCAGGAATTTGAAGCTGGACACATGCTCCACCTCAATACCATCAATGAGGACTGGGGCGTGGCTGCAGCCTTTAGAGTTCCTGTAATCCACAATGGGCTCCTTGGTTTTCTTTGCGTTGAGGGCCAGGTTGTTATCAGTGCACCATGCCGCCAGGCGCATGACCTCTTCCCTGTAGGCTGACTCGTCATTGTCACCAATCAGGCCTACCACCGTAGTGTCGTCTGTGAACTTGACGATGGTGTTGGAACTGTGTACAAGAACGCAGTCGTAGGTGAAGAAGGAGTACAGGAGGAGGCTCAGAACACAGCCTTGTGGAACACCAGTGTTCAGGATCAGGGTGGAGGAGGTGCGGTTGTCTAACCTGACAGACTGTTGTCTGTTGGTTAGGAAGTCCAAAGTCCAGTTTCAGAAAGAGGGGCTGATCCCGAGGTCATGGAGTGTTTGTTGACCAGCCTAGAGGGGTTGACCGTGTTGAATGCTGAGCTGAAGTCTATGAATAGCATTCTCACATAGGTGTTGGTTTTGTCCAGGTGGGTCAGGGCAGAGTGTAAAGCCATGGACTTGACCTCCTCTGTAGACCTGTTCGACCGGTAGGCAAGGACCAGGAGGAATCCAGTGTTGGGGGGAGGCAGGACTTAAGGTGGGCCAGAACTAGTCTTTCAAAGCACGTCATGATTGTAGGGGTGAGTGCAACCGGACGGAAGTCATTCAGGCTAGACGCGGTCGACTGCTTCGGCACTGGCACAATGGTTGCGGTCTTGAAGCACGTTGGGACAACCACCTGGGCCAGTGACTTGTTGAAAATGTCAGTAAAGACGTCAGCCAGCTGCCCAGCACATGCTCTGAGCACACGTCCAGGGACGCCATCGGGACCAGCAGCCTAGCTTGCATTCACCCTGCTCAGTGCAGATGACACTCCTGCGGTGGATAGTGTGAGGTTGGAGGACGTCTGGGGGGAGTTCAGCTTTAATGGCTGGCTCTTTGTTGTCACTGTCGAAGTGTACGCAGAACCTGTTTAACTCATCGGTGGAGGAGACATTGTTGGCTGTGGGGGTAGGGTTCTTGGCCGGTAGTCAGTGATGGCTTGGATGCCAGTGAAAATTAACATTTTCACAGGACAATGGCCTAACTACCTCATGACAAACACAAACATAATGTCTTGATTAACCTATTATTCCATTCACATTTTAAATAGTGGTGGTCAGCCAAACCCAAAATCACAACTTTTATGCATATTTTGACCATGTCTGTGGGTGTACTGACATTAAAACTGCTCTATCACCAACAATGGGGGATGACTTTAGGTCTCTACCCTCACTCTAGTTGGTTTCAAACCCATAAATTCTAATGTTAAAGCTAATGAGGGGAAAATACATATAGCTTTCACTTAATGTTTGATTATCCCAAAACTGAATATTCTCGTGTTGGGGAAATTACCACAGGTGAGACCAGTCTGAACACTCAAATTTAACCCTCAGTAATAAACTACCCTGCTTTAATGGGAAACAATGTCATCCTAGGGAGTCTCCCCACCTTCCCGGAGCCCTTGGATTAACCCACTTATGGTGAGCCATAAATAAAGGCCAAATGCATTATTTTATATACAGCTCTGGAAAAAATTAAGAGACCACTGCAAAATTATCAGTTTCTCTGGTTTTACTATTCATAGGTATGTGTTTGAGTAAAATGAACAGTTTTGTTGTATTCTATAAACTACTGACAACATTACTCTTAAATTCCAATAAAAATATTGTCATTTAGAGTATTTATTTGTAGAAAATAACAACTGGTCAAAATAACCAAAAAAAGATGCATTGTTTTAAGACCTCAAATAATGCAAAGAAAACAAATTCATATTAATTTTTCAACAACAAAATACGAATGGTTTAACTTAGGAAGTGTTCAGAAGTCAGTATATGGTGGAATAACCCGGATTTTTAATCACAGCTTTCATGCGTCTTGGCATGCTCTCCACCAGTCTGTCACATTGCTGTTGGGTGACTTTATGCCACTCCTGGCACAAAAATTCAAATAGCTCAGCTTTTTTTGATGGCTTGTGACCATCCATCTTCCTCTTGATCAAATTCCAGATGTTTTCAATGGGGTTCAGGTCTGGGGTTTGGGCTGGCCATGACAGGGTCTTGATCTGGTGGTCCTCCATCCACAACCTTGATTGACCTGGCTGTGTGGCATGGAGCAATGTCCTGCTGGAAAAAAAATTCTCAGAGTTGGGGAACATTGTCAGAGCAGAAGGAAGCAGGTGTTCTTCCAGGATAACCTTGTACATGGCTTGATTCATGCGTCCAAAGAGAAATCTGCCCGATTCCAGCCTTGTTGAAGCATCCCCAGATCATCACCCATCCTCCACCAAATTTCACAGTGGGTGCGAGACTCTGTGGCTTGTAGGCCTCTCCAGGTCTCCATCTAACCATTACACGACCAGTTACCGGGCAAAGCCGAAAATTTGACTCGTCAGAGAAGATGACCTTACTCCATTCCTCTATGGTCCAATCCTTATGGTCTTTTGCGTACTTCAGCCTGGCTCTTCTTTGCTTCTCATTGATGAAGGGCTTTTTTCTAGCTTTGCACAACTTCAGCCCTGCCCCTAGTAGACTGTTTCACACCATCCTTGCCGTGCACTTCACCCCAGCTGCTGTTTGCCTTTCTTTTTGTACGTCACTTGATGTCATCCTACGGTTGTTGAGTGACATTCGAATGAGTTGACGGTCATCTCGGTCAGTGGACAGTCGTTTTCGCCCTCTGCCAGTCTGTAACTTTGTTGTCCCCAATGTTTGTTGCTTGACCTTGTTCTTATGAAATTTTCGGGATGGAAGCAACCTGACGCTCACTGTATCCCTCTATCCCTAAGCCAGAATTGAACCCTTCTTTTCCTCACTCAAAGCTTTTCTTTTCAACTCTTCTGTCATGCTGAATAGTTTTTTTTTGTTCAAATTATCTTTGGGGTACTACTTGCACTGTTTTTGCCATCCAGCTGGTCCTATTGCAAGAGGATAGTGATGACCACAGCAGTGGTTTTTATACTTTTCCTTAAATTAGATTTGGTTCAGGTAAACACCTGATCAGTACCTCATTAAGTAAAATGAGGTGTGCCCGTGTTGGAATTTAACAGACACTGGAATGGAATGGCTGCCATACATGTAGAGATGCTGATTTAAGAAAAATTAGGAGTGGTCTCTTAATTTTTTCCAGAGCTGTATATGAAATGTACAGTGCCTTGCGAAAGTATTCGGCCCCCTTGAACTTTTTGACCTTTTGCCACATTTCAGGCTTCAAACATAAAGATATAAAACTGTAATTTTTTGTGAAGAATCAACAACAAGTAGGACACAATCATGAAGTGGAACGAAATTTATTGGATATTTCAAACTTTTTTAACAAATAAAAAACTGAAAAATTGGGCGTGCAAAATTATTCAGCCCCCTTAAGTTAATACTTTGTAGTGCCACCTTTTGCTGCGATTACAGCTGTAAGTCGCTTGGGGTATGTCTCTATCAGTTTTGCACATCGAGAGACTGAAATTTTTGCCCATTCCTCCTTGCAAAACAGCTCGAGCTCAGTGAGGTTGGATGGAGAGCGTTTGTGAACAGCAGTTTTCAGTTCTTTCCACAGATTCTCGATTGGATTCCGGTCTGGACTTTGACTTGGCCATTCTAACACCTGGATATGTTTATTTGTGAACCATTCCATTGTAGATTTTGCTTTATGTTTTGGATCATTGTCTTGTTGGAAGACAAATCTCCATCCCAGTCTCAGGTCTTTTGCAGACTCCTTTAGGTTTTCTTCCAGAATGGTCCTGTATTTGGCTCCATCCATCTTCCCATCAATTTTAACCATCTTCCCTGTCCCTGCTGAAGAAAAGCAGGCCCAAACCATGATGCTGCCACCACCATGTTTGACAGTGGGGATGGTGTGTTCAGGGTGATGAGCTGTGTTGCTTTTACGCCAAACATAACGTTTTGCATTGTTGCCAA
>JACXGI010015148.1:0-17867 GCA_016801175.1 Esox masquinongy
GTGTGTGTGTGTGTGTGTGTGTGTGTGTGTGTGTGTGTGTGTGTGTGTGTGTGTGTGTGTGTGGTGACATGCTATTTGGTCTGCAGGGGCCGCAGGGTCAACTGCCTCTTGCGTCAGGGGGGATAGATCCACAACATTACTGTACAATTACACAACGGCTGTGTGCTGTTAGACTGTTTCTGCCGGTCTGAGGGGCCCGGGGCCCTGCTCCAGCAGGACAGGATGGTCTGAGGGGCCCGGGGCCCTGCTCCGGCAGGACAGGATGGTCCGCTTGGTGCTGGGAGGCGTCATTCCCAGGCAGGCTGGCTCCTGCTCCCATGTGGTGCAGATTAAAAAGCACTAACTCGCTTGGTTAGCCTGCAGCTCCAGGCTGTTTGGGTTCCCCTCCTCCTCGTGGTACAGAATGTCTCATGACCCACTGTTTGGTGATGGGAGATTAGGGCACTGGGGTGGCAGGACTGCCAAACACGCACACACGCACGTACACTCATGCTGATGCACGGTAGCATCTATTTATTCTGGGCCTGCTGAACAACATCACTGCAAGTCCTGTGAAGAACCTGTTGTAACTTGCCCAGTGTTCATGTTTTCCCAAACCCTCTGCACTCTGGACTAAAATACCGTGGGAAATAACGGGCCTCCTGAGGCAGTCTGCCCCCCCTCCCGTGCTGTGGGCTAATCTTCAACACCAGCGGTAGATAAGAGTAAATGAAGTAGATAATGTTGTGATGGGTCTGGTTTTATGAGACCTATTAGCAGCTAAGGTAATTCCCCGATAAGACTTGAAGTGGATAGTGCGGTCAATAAAGTGTGTGGCGTTCTCTTCTGAAGGTGATCGTGGACACCCCCACCAGCCCCGTCACCAGTGGCCTGCCGCTGTTCTTCGTCATCACCGTCACGGCCATCAAACAGGTATGACACGAAACATTCCATTGTCCACAGAAACGATTATTAAAAACTTCATAAGCAGTCTGGGCAGCAGCTGGCTGGTACCATAGTCTCTCTCTCAATTAGAAACCTGATGGAGAGAGGCTCTTTCATCTCCTGGCTTCTGTGTGGATTGTTGTGGTGATTACACTTCTCTGGTGTCCCGCTGCTGGGGCTTTTTGAGCGGGACAATGGAGGGTGGACCGCCTTCCAAAAATATATGGGACACACTGATAGTGGCTAGTTACCGCCAGCTGTGTTTAGCCCGGCTTTGAAGGGGGGCACCAGGGGAGGTTGAGTGTAGCCTGGGCAAGGTGAATCCCTGAAGACATTGGCCTTTCCTTCCTTCCTTCCTCTGCCCTGTCTGTCTTAGGGCTATGAGGACTGGTTGCGGCACAAGGCGGACAAAGAGGTGAATAAGTACCTGGTGACGGTCCTGGAGGACGGCCGGAGAACGCGGAAGGAGAGTGAGAAGATCAAGGTAGCCGCCAGAAGAAATGAGTTTCACCTGGGGATGGGAGGAGGGGAGCTAGCTTGCCCCTTGACCCATTTTCGTAACATTCCTCTAATATATGGTAATCCCGAATGTGTGATGAAGGGTGGAGGAAGTTGATGCAACTCAGTCTAAACCCTTCTGGCCCAATCCGAAGTCAAGCTACACCCCCCTTTTGCAGTTTGTTTCGATCTGAGAGGATTTGACAGGTGGAAGCAATTTGGTAATTAAAACCATCTTTCCCCTCTGATGGGTTAAGACAGTGGAGGTGTTGGAGTCCTCATGGCTTAGATCTAACCCATCCTATTAGACAGCTCAGAGGGTAGTTCTGAGATGAATAACTACATTATCGACCCTGAGAGCTTAGCACAAGCATTTTGCTGTTATCATTTGTTACAACTAAAGGAACGTGAAATAGGTTTGCTATGGGTTATTTGCAGTGGAACAAGTGATGGCTACAACAAATTAGCCGTAGTAATTTGAAGGTTAATATAAAAACTGTTGTGCACATTGTTGAAAACGTGCTGTTCTGTTGATCATTATAATTTTAGAAAGTAGTTATTTGTTGTGTTGTAATTCAACAAGAATTGCACAGACTATGTAATTAATCTGTTCAATGTAGAGTAAAACATTGTGGTGGATGTTATCCCAGACAGCTTTACAACTAGCCAATGTACAGCCGACTGTCAGACAACATCTCCACTGAGGAATTCTGATTTCCTGTTGAATAGTTTCCCTCCAAGTTTCTGTTGTATAGAAATACAGGACTCCGTGGCTATGACACTGAAGGATGATCCATCAATAACATAGGGAATGCTTTGCTAACAGGCACACTGACTGTAAACAAAACCCATGTGCAGAAATTTTTTGAATTCTTGAATGTAAAATGCTCTTGTACATTACATGATTTGGACACAGCTTTACGCCAATGTAGATGTAACTCTTGCCCTCTTTCAGTTTTTATTTTTCTGGCTGCGTCCCACAT
This sequence comes from Esox masquinongy, assembly GCA_016801175.1. Taxonomy (NCBI): domain Eukaryota; kingdom Metazoa; phylum Chordata; class Actinopteri; order Esociformes; family Esocidae; genus Esox; species Esox masquinongy. Next base: position 2,406 of record JACXGI010015148.1, read on the forward strand.
AAACCTAACTGGTTAATAGTTGGCAATTTCATTATGTACCTTGTTGACGTTATTAGTTGTCTGAGCCTTAACAGGGACTTTGGGTGGATCTGGAATGTGGCTCATGGTATGGCTCTGACGTTCCCTCCATTGCCCCAGGTGGGTGATGTTGTGGAGGTGGTGGAGGATGAGACCTTTCCCTGCGACCTGATCCTCTTGAAGTCCAGCCGGAAGGACAAGACCTGCTTCGTCACCACGGCCAGTCTGGACGGCGAGAGCAACCACAAGGTAGCGCGGCTGTTATAACGCGGGCGCCGTGGTGACGCGTCACCGTGGGAGACGCACGGCTTTCAGTCTCCCATCTTGCACTTCCTCTGTCGCTCTCTGAAATCCCTCAGCTGTGTGTGTCTGTTCAGTAATGTCCTGACATACTGTTTCTCCCTCAGACACACTACACAGTACTAGAGGTGGAGCAGGACCTCCTCTCTCTCAACGCCACCATCAAGTGCGAGCAGCCCCAGCCCGACCTTTACAAGTACGACAAACTCAACCTGTCCTGTGCTTTGTCACAATCCTGTTCCTGGTCTGACCCACTTTACACAGGAAGCCCAGGCCTGATGTTTTGTCATTCAGTGTGTGGTCATTTGATCGTTCCGATCGGGACTGAAATTGATCTGAAGTGACTTGGTCAAAAGACCAATTAGTAGATGGGCCATTTTGTAAAATGTTCCGATTAGTTTTGTTGATCTTGGATCACTTCCTTTGGGTCCATGCAATTTTGATCTAAAACCTCAAACTGACCGTAGATGATCCCTGGATACTAGATCCCTGGACTGTGAAATTTGGTGCACACTGATTTGTTGTGTGGGGTTTAGTCAGTTTAATCAACTGTCAATTAGGAATGTCCCAGTGGCATTTTAATAGCAGCAATGTCATTAAGTAGATGGCTGGCAGGCTGTAGGCTCCGCAGTGCTGGATCTGAGACATATTCGTATGAGAGCAGTTAGACCGTTAGCAAACCTGATTTGTGGAATAATCTGGCCAGGAATTGAAGGCAAAGTTCACAGTCAGATTTTGGCTCCAACTGCCAGAGGAACAAGTCATTCGAACAGCGGTGTCCTTTCCAGACATCTGGTGGTCTGGCGCCACCTGTGGCCAAGGAGCCGCCATTACAGTGCAGTTGGGCTCCAGACATCATCAGTGTCTCAGACAGCCCAAGGTGTTGCTTCTTTACACCAGGGTGCTGGTGGACAAACCACCGTTCATTACCTTGCTGTTAACGTTTCCTATCCCTTCAAAGTCCTGGTGGTCAGTGTATATGGTGGTGTGACAGGTTTGTTCTGACTGGTTCCCTGGATAGAGTTAATTAGTGCAGGTATCATTCAAATAATTGACTTTTTCCTACCCGTTATGCAGTTCATTCATTACAGGTCCAATGTGGGCCTCATCAGGGTGGATCCAAGCTTCAGGGCACTGCATTAATTAAGGTGTGTCTTTGCAGGTTTGTGGGTCGAATGGACATCAAGACCAATCAAGATCACGCAGTGAGGTAAGACCCCGCCTCCTCCCTGACACAGCACCTAGGTCAGGAAACAGAACGAAGAAATGAGAGAACAATCGCTTAAGCACTCTGTCGTCTTTTCATTTGCATCGCCATCAAATCGTTATTTTATCGATCCACGACTCCAAACTAGATTTAAAATAAAGCCTGGCGTGGACTCAGGGTAGCCCTACGAAAGCACCCTGAGAAGCGTTTGGCACCGGCATGCTTTGTAATAGTCAAAAAAAATTAATCTGTGTCCTCCACAAGACCATTGGGGACAGATTAGACTGTAACTCAGACTGCAGTTTTCTTTGTTGCTGTTTTTGATGTAGTTTTCCTTCTTCTAGCAATGACTTTGCTGATTGCAAATCTCCATTGAGGAAGGTGCGGTTATTATCGCTGGTTTTGTGGTACTTGCTGTCTTGAAATGAATCCACAGTTCCTTGGGATCAGTCTGTTTAGCAGAGTTTAGCGTGGGTGTGTGCATGAATTATGGCGACTTTTTGTAGCAAAAAATAAGCTTGTTTCATTCTTACTTTCGGGGGTTCCTTGAGGAAGTAAAAGCATTTTGCTACCAATACAATAGAGCCCCCCCCCAACCTTTAGACCCCCTCAGATTAAGGCCACTGCCAGGGGATCAGCCGTTGTCGACGGCGACACTGGAGACATTGGGGTCAACTGCCTTAAGGGCTGAACAACAGGTTTCTTACCCTGTCAAGTCAGAGATTCGACCTGGCAACATTTCAGATTATTGGTCCAACGTCTGAACCGCTAGGCTACCGGCAACCCTTTGAAGAACTGTTGAAAAATGGCCATCGGTCTCTGTGAGCTAATTCCCCTGTCGTTTGGTGTTCCTCAGGTCGTTGGGTCCAGAAAATCTCCTCCTTAAAGGTGCCACCTTGAAGAACACTGAGAAGATATATGGTGAGCTACAAGACACTGTTGAATGCAGATGAGTGATATGAGAAAATATATGGTGAGCTACAAGACACTGTTGAATGCAGATGAGTGATATGAGAAAATATATGGTGAGCTACAAGACACTGTTGAAAGCAGATGAGTGATATGAGAAAATATATGGTGAGCTACAAGACACTGTTGAAAGCAGATGAGTGATATATGAGAAGATATATGGTGAGCTACAAGACACTGTTGAATGCAGATGAGTGACATATGAGAAGATAAATGGTGAGCTACAAGACACTGTTGAACGCAGATGAGTGACATATGAGAAGATAAATGGTGAGCTACAAGACACTGTTGAACGCAGATGAGTGTCGGAGTGATCCTGAGTGCTGTGTCAGCTGATGACTGTCCCCCCCTTCTGCTAGGAGTGGCTGTGTACTCGGGCATGGAGACCAAGATGGCTCTGAACTACCAGGGGAAATCCCAGAAGCGCTCTGCAGTGGAGAAGTAAGGAGGCTGAAAAGAGAACTTTGAAAGGGAGAAGCAAAAAATTCAGTGAGGGCTTAGAACTGGGTTTTAGTCCCAGGGGATCAAAGATCAATTAAATTGCTAGTCAGAAAGCACCTCCATGTTTTTGGTCCTTAGAGAAAAGGTAACATCTGCAGGCAAAAATATTTTTTGTGGCGTCATTACGGAGATGTTGTTAAGGGAATTGGCTTTTTGCCGGACCGTGTAAGCGAAGCTGGCCAAGAAAAGCGAATGTCTCTTACTGAGTGAGTCACAGACTGACTGACTGAATACCCCTTGTTAAATAGCGTAGTGGTTAGAGAAGCGGACTTGTGAACTATAGGTCCCGAGTTTGTATCTCCTCGCAGGCAAAGCGAAGTACGCATTATGAATTATTCCGTATAGACAAAAACTTTGCTGGCTAAAACCGTTAGTATTTACATTATATTAAGCCTGACAGTTTACGGTTATATTGCGACTGTTTCAGGTGGATTTTTGAAGTATGCATCCATGCATGCGTTTTGGGTCAGGATAGACAAACACATTTGCTTGCTTAACATACAGTAGTTACGTTATAGTAAGCCTTAACTGAAACTGTATACGGTTATAGCGACTGTTTATGGCATGGAAAAGTTCATCTTCAGTCTCGCTAGCAATTGCTCAATTCTTATGATTATTCCTAGGAAGTTAGTCGATACTAATAAGCCTATTACTGGCTAATAAGCTGTTAAAACGGCCAGTGGTAAAAGCAATACAGTTCATAGACGCTATGGTGGAGGTAAATGTAATAAGGAATGTTAGTCAGTTTAACACAATCTTCAATGGAGTCTAACGACTATTGAAACGTGTAATGCCGTGGCGTAGTGGTTAAAGACAGTGCCTCTCATGTGGAAGACCTAAGTTTGAATCTATTGAGAGCAACGACATTTACGAATTATTTCTGGTAGATTCCACAATTCTCTCATCTTTTCACTTGATGAAAAAGTTAGTTATCATCACGTTTATTGATAGTTATTGTATAAATGTCATTCACGAATGAAAGAAAAAAAGTATGTTGTTTTGCCATGAAAGAAAAAAATACCTTCTAATGCCATGAAATGAAATAGCTTTAGCAGACTTGCTAGCAATTGTTCAATTCTTATGACTATTCCAGTAAGTTAGTAGATACCGTTAAAGCTTATTACTGGCTAATACGCTGTTGAAACGGCCAGTGGCAAACGCAATACATAGACGCTATTTGTGGTGGAGGTAAACTTAGTAAGAAATGTTAGTCAGTTTAACTGAATCAATGTCATTCGCGAATGGCCAATTAACTATTAAAACGACCCGTGGCAAAAGAGGATTTGTTCAGGATAGAGACAAGAGGCAATACTGACACCCGGCAAATGTACAGCTTCGTGGTGTAGTGGTTAACGACACAGCCTTTCACGTGGGCGGCCCGGGTTTGAGTCTCGTGATGGCAACACTTCCTATTGCGGGCCGGCTGAACTTGGCTTGCCTGGTTTCTTGTTTTATTTAGTTATCATGTTTATTTCATAATACAATAAAAAGCTGTATTAGCTGTTATTATATCTTTCTTCATCCAGCTTTTGTCTCTGGGCCACAGCTTGCTTCGTTATCTGTTTCATTACACGCACTTGTGACTGACATCCTGTCTGAGTTGGGCATGGAGGATGGTTGGGATGATTGCTCATCCATGGTTTGATTAGGCAGTCTGCTGTGGTAAATGGTTGAGACTGCACATCCTCCTTTATTACACTCTTATGTGGTGAAAGTGAAAAATGACAATCTCTCGCAATGTGCTGACTTTGCAATGCATTCTGCGCTGGGGAAATCCTGGAGTGACTGGTTAGAAAGTTGATTCTCCGTATTGTTAACAGAGAAATATAGAAAGCGGGTTTGTCTTCTTCCTGATGATTTTGGTTCTTGCATGTGTTCAGGTCCATCAATGCCTTCCTGCTGGTGTACCTTTGCATCTTGGTGAGCAAGGCCCTGGTATGTACCACACTGAAGTATGTGTGGCAGAGCCAGCCGGGCCAGGACGAGCCCTGGTACAACCAGAAGACACAGAAGGAGAAAGATAGCAACCTGGTGAGACTAGTCTTTTTCTCTGTGCCGACTGAAATCTGTCTAGAATACAACATTAACACCTTTATGGCGTTTAGTTTTTTAAAATTGCTGTGCACTTAAAACATCTAGGACTGAACCTGTTTTTCTCTCCAGTTCCTCCAGTTTGTGAATTGTGTTTTAAGACGTGTTTGTTCCGTTCCGTCTTCCCCAGTACCTGAAGATGTTTACTGACTTCCTGTCCTTCATGGTGCTGTTCAACTTCATCATCCCTGTGTCCATGTATGTGACAGTGGAGATGCAGAAGTTCCTGGGCTCTTTCTTCATCTCGTGGGACAAGGACTTTTTCGACCCGGAGATCCAGGAGGGGGCGCTGGTCAACACCTCTGACCTCAACGAGGAGCTGGGACAGGTCAGCGATTATTCATATTATGGAACCAATCTGCGGTGTTGATGAGATCTCTAATCACCCCACCAACGGTGCTAATACTGTTGGCTTATAGTGACTCTGGTTTCCATCCCACGCTACCACTGAAGTGTTACCACTGAATGTATATGGTCAGAGAATTAACCCTGCATGATTTTAAAAAAAACAACACATCCTTCCTTTCCTTCACATACTTGCTCATCTTAAGAGGTCCTGTCCAGGATTTGAACACCTGGCCTCAGTGACAACGTTCTGCTGCTAGGCAGTGACTTGGACTGGTGTGTCCCTTCGGAGCACGTCTTTGCCTTGTTGGAGCAGTGCAAGTACAAGGAAGGCAGCTTCTTTTCTTACTAGGCCATGCGCGATCCCAGCAAACACAGACAGATTCTGGTCCAATTGTTTGGCGCTAGTGATGTCGCCGGGTTATATAGCGAACAGATTGACAGACTGAGTCGTTAAATGGCTGGTTTTTAGATTGGCCGTAGATCTGGTTAAAACTGTTAGCGTATTTCAGCCTTCAGTTAACCAGTCAAGAGCAGTGATCGCCTTAGGCAAGGGAAGGTACATTTCAGTTTTCTAATGTGGCCATAGGGTTGTCTGAGGTCAAGGCTGTTTTCCGTGGAGTAGGGTTACTCTAAACCCAAATCAACACCATCCAGTGCTTCACATACACGTGTCTAACTCTTCTTAATAGGACTTCTGCCAGTGTCTTAATGGCGTCTTCTTATTGCACTTCCAACTCAAGCAGTGGCATCGTACATCAGTCGCGGTTCGTTTGCCAGATGATGAAATCAATTAAAGTTGACGCTTCATTTTACTAGATTTATGCGGTGTAACTCTGTCAGGGATTAATTGCCCAGTCTTATTGTTCGTGGACATGATTTGTGCTGGGTGTATTATTTGATGAAATTATTTTCATGACCCTTGAAGAGTCGCTGCTGTTGCATACTAGGGGGACAGACTATTCCTCTGGGATGTTGTGTTGCTATGTGCTGACTTTTATATGCAGGGGGGTGGGGGGATTTCAGGCACTTACTCAAGGATCACTAGCAATAGCTAAAAATGTATATTAGCACAAGCCGCTTGCATTCCGATGTCTTAAATGTGCTGTCTGGTATTATGAAAAGATACGTTTCCTAGGTGACATTGTCTTCTGAATCCAGTTCAACTCTCAAAACTGAGTAAAACATAGTATGCCCTGAACAAATGCCTGTGCTGGTCTTTGGATGAGGTGTAATTTGCGAAGGGTACAGTTTGTTTAAATTAGCAGTGCTTCTGCTAATTAAATCGTTAATTACGCTGACATAGTTTGCAGCCTGAAAAGCAGTTAATTCTTCTAGGCAGGGCATCAAATGAACATTTTGCATGAGCTAATTTCTGCTCCACTTCCTTACTGCGTCGTAGTCTTTCTCACTTCTCACAGCAATAATGTTTCCGACCTGCAAAATAATAGTTCTGATCGGCATTTTTATTCCACCTGCTGACTGATTTCTTTGCGGTTCATCTGCAGGCTTCCGATTGGATGCAGGAGTCTTGTTGGGGGTTGGCAGTGGGAGGGGCCAAAGGTGTGGTCACTGAACTAACATCTGACAGGTTCTCCTTCATGGTGGTGTTGTGCTGAAGAGAATTCCATTTTAATTGGTTTAATATGGCCTTCTCTCCAAATTTTGTAATTTTGTAATTTTTGCATTTCCTTTATACAATTTCCACAATTGAACACTTTTTTTCCTTTGTTTGACCTCAAAGCATTTTCATTGGCTTCAATTGCAGTACTTGTTTTTGCCACAATTATGCCAACTTCTCGGGTGCTTTTGGCACAAGCAGGGAAAAAAATAGATTTGTGGCCATTAGGTGCCAAAGCTTTCTCTCCCACTGCTTCAACACCTGGCAGGTGTTTCCAGGACAGCCCTGTTCTGCCAGAATTGGCTCAGTAGTGGAGAACAGGATTATGCTTCAGTCTCCTACAGCATTGTTGCAGGTCAGTACCTCAGACACAGGCCTTGTGGGGTTGCAGGTCAGTACCTCAGACACAGGCCTTGTGGGGTTGCAGGTCAGGACCCCAGACACAGGCCTTGTGGGGTTCAGGTCAGTACCTCAGACAAAGGTCTTGTGGGGTTGCAGTTCAAACTGTAGGCATAGAATTCTTGAGAAAATTATGGCAAAAAGTGAATGGTGAACTTGTACACATGGCAGATGCTCCGTATTGTACAGTAATGTTATAGGTCTGCAGGAGTCATGCCAATTCTGCGTTTCCACCTGGCATCCTCTAGGTGGAGTACGTGTTCACGGACAAGACGGGCACGCTGACCCAGAACAACATGGAGTTCATTGAGTGCTGCATTGATGGCTTCCAGTACAAGTACACGGACTACAGCACCGAGCTGGACGGGTTCTGTGTCACGGACGGACCTGTGAACCAGCTGCAGCAGAAGGCCGGCGCGGTAAGTGTTATCGTGGTGCCATCCGGTGGCTGTATGCCGCCTGAACGATGATGGTTGCAAGACGACAAGCGTCACGCGTGTTTCCGCTGATGTCATGACGCTCCACGACCTGTGACCCAGACTGATCACAGAGGCCAGCAGTTTGTATTCCGTTGCTGTATTCCTTCGTTGGTGCTGCTGGTGTCTGTAAATCCCAGTCCTTGTTAGGTAGTGATAATGTGAACTGTCGCCGTGTCATGTTAAGGTAGCAAAACGCTGTGGCAAAACATCTTTTAATAGAGAAAATTCATCCACATCTCTTTCAGCTCCACGCATTGGTTTCCCGTTGAATACAGCCCCATTAAATAAAATAAGGTACGATGTCTGTGTGTTTCCAGGAGAAGGAGGAGCTGTTTCTGCGTGCTCTGTGTCTTTGCCACACGGTGCAGGTGAAGGAGCCGGCGGGTCGGGAGGACGGTCTGGGAGGAGCGACGGGAGACCAGGTGGATGGTGTCCTGGGGCAGGATGGTGCGACGCTCCACCCAGCGGAACTCCGGGGCTTCATCGCGTCGTCGCCTGACGAGGTGGCACTGGTCATTGGGGCCAGGAAGTAAGAAACCTGGCACCTCTTAAAAAGTCTTCAGTCCAGCAAGTCTGGAAGGGACTGGGTGCCATGCAAGTGAAGTTGGTCCCGGTGTGACGGTGAAGTCGGTGCTTCTGATTGTGTTGTTGCTTGGTTCCCGTCTGCAGGTATGGTTTCACATTTCTGGGCATGAAGAGCAACAGTATGAGGTTGTTGAACAGAAACAACGAGGTTGAAGCGTAAGTGAACAAGTGCAGTGTTTTGTTTTTTTTTTTGCTTTGTTTGTTTATAATCGATAATCGTTCTTTCCCCGTTAATAAAACACAATTTGAACTGGCTTGTCCATCTGATCGCCCCTCGACAGGTACCAGCTGCTTCATGTGTTGAACTTTGACCCTGTGAGAAGGCGTATGAGCGTCATCGTCAGATCCAAGTCGGGTGAGTCACGAGCTGAGAGCTTTTGGACTGTTATCTGGTGGTTCGGCTTGCTGTGACCCCTGACCTGATGTGTCCTCTCTGTTTTCAGGGGACACCATGCTGTTCTGTAAGGGGGCTGACTCTTCTATCTTCCCCCGGGTCAGGCAGCATGAGGTGGAGAGGATCCGCATGCACGTCGAACGCAACGCTACGGTGGGTCACAGCAATCCCATCTGCTTCACCAGCTGCCCGGTCCGTGGGGCCCGGTCCGTGGGGCCCGGTCCGTGGGGCCCGGTCTGTGGGCTAATGTCTGAAGGCTGAAATGGTTTAATATTATTTGCCGTATATGTAATGGATTCATTGGAAGTGTGAAGTCCTCACTGCTGGAAAGCACATTTCTAACGGCGCTGGGGCGTGTGTGCGACGTAATGTTGGTCCTGTGTTCTCCAGGAGGGCTACCGGACACTGTGTGTGGCCTACAAGCTGCTGATGGCTGAGGAGTATGCCCTGGTGGACACTGAGCTCAGGGAAGCCCGGTTGTCCATGGAGGAGCGAGAAGACAGACTCATGAAGGTCTACAACCAGGTGGAGAACAATATGAGCCTGATCGGAGCCACTGCTGTGGAGGACAGGTGGGGGGACAAGGCAGCCGGGGGTCCACTCATTCTGGGGGGTGTGTGCGTGTGTGCGTGCGTGCGTGCGTGCATGCTTCTCTACGATGTGATCATTCTGTTAGACAGCATACCACACTACCTCCCCTATCTCATCTCTTTCTGGCTCACTTTTCCCTCTCATCCAATCAACTCTGACACACCCCCTTTCTTTCTGGCCCTGCAAACTGTCTCTTGCTCCATTTCTCTGTCTCCCTTTTCTCTCCCTGTCTCCCTTTTCTCTCCTCAGGTTGCAGGAGGAGGCAGCCGAGACCATGGAGGCCCTCCAGGGAGCAGGGATGAAAGTGTGGGTGCTGACTGGGGACAAGATGGAGACCGCCAAGTCCACGTGCTACGCCTGTCGCCTGTTCCAGCGGGGCACGGAGTTGCTGGAGCTGACTGTTCGCACCCTGGAGGACGGGGGCCGCAAGAGAGAGGACCGTCTTCACGAGCTGCTGCTGGACTACCACAAGAGGGCAGTGCAGGATGCCCCGCCAGTCAAAGCCGGGGTGACCAGGTCAGGACAGAGTCCAGGGGTGGGGACGTTCAGGGGTGACCAGGTCAGGACAGAGTCCAGGGGTGGGGACGTTCAGGGGTGACCAGGTCAGGACAGAGTCCAGGGGTGGGGACGGTCAGAGGTGACCAGGTCAGGGCAGAGTCCAGGGGTGGGGACGGTCGGGGGCGGGCTGAGGTTTTCATGATAGGTTCACGTTGTGGTCCGCTCTGCTAGACAAGCGATCATCTGAGGCTGACTCGGTCCGTGGTGACAAGGAAAAACGCTTGGTTGCTGTTGTTCTTGTCTGGGGACTGTTTCTGTCATGCTGGTTTTTTGATTCTCTCTGGCCCCTTTGAAGCTTTGGAGTCTCCTCTCTTCAGACTGTGTGTCAGCTGACCCTAGCTCAGCCAGAAGCCTAGGACAAACAAACTGCAGCTTAAACAAGGTGTCAAACATAATGGAGGGCAAATTGGGTGCAGGTTTTTGCTCCCACCTTGTTCTTGATTAATTAAGGTCACTAATTTGTTTCTGACTCCCTTTACCAGGATCCCTTTGTCTTAACTGGATGCCAGGGGAAAATAAACAAATTTAAATATCAGTACAGCAGGAGCGGGTTGTCCTAGGAGATTATCGTAAACAATTGTTTCCATGGCTACGCTGCCTTCAGTGACCCGTCTCAACTACTTTAAAAAGCAGACTTAAATTCATGTTCAAGTTGCTTTAAAATGCGGGAGATGGGGCTCCCAAGCTCATTTGACACCCGTTTAGCGTGATTGAAATTCATATTCAGGTTGTGTGCTTGCGTAAGAGTACACGCTCCTTGTTGTCGTACTGTATTCCCTTCCTCAGGGTAACACAGTTATATTCATAATCCAATGTTTTAAACCATCTAAGAATAACCTAGAACAATGCCTTTCAAGCATCAATGGGGAGAGCTCTTTGGAAAAGTGCCCACGGAGGCATTGAAAGTAGTGTCTAATTAGAATCCTAAGAACATAGTCTTTACACTAGTGGATTGTAAATGAAACAACCGTGATATGGACTCTTTGTCCCTTCCAGGAACTGGTCTTCATCTAACCAGGACTACGGCTTCATCATAGACGGAGCCACGCTGTCTTTAGTTCTTAACTCCTCTACCGACTCCAAATGCTACAAGACCCTGTTCCTCGAAATCTGTCAGAACTGCACCTCTGTCCTGTGCTGCCGGATGGCTCCTCTGCAGAAGGCTCAGGTGAGCGCTCACCAGACCTGGCTCGGACCTGGCACCGGACCTGGCTCGGACCTGGCACCTGTCCTGGCTCGGTTAACTTGATGCCAACCAGGTCGACCGTTAAGGTCTCGTCCGAAAAAAAGTATTCACCTCACAAGGATTTTATTACATGGAGAAGAGTTAGTCACTATGCGTGCGCCTCCTCTCTCCTGACACAGATTGTGAAGCTTGTGAAGTGCTCGAAAGGCGCGCCTATAACTCTGTCCATCGGCGACGGAGCCAACGACGTCAGCATGATCCTCGAGGCTCACGTCGGCATCGGTAACACTCCTCTCGTCGTGGTAACGGGCTCATTTCGAAGTGTTTCCAGGGGGGAAGTTAAGTGTCAGGTAATAGGATGTGACACGTCTCTCTGTCGCAGGTATAAAGGGTAAGGAGGGCAGGCAGGCGGTGAGAAACAGTGACTACGCCATCCCCAAACTCAAGCACCTGAAGAAACTGCTGTTGGCCCACGGGCACCTCTACTACGTCCGTATCGCCCACCTGGTGCAGTACTTCTTCTACAAGGTAGGGGGCAGCGCAGCGTATCGGAGCCCAGTAAGCTACAGAGGTGTCACTGCCTGAGAATCACCAATCCAGTGTTTCCCCTACTTTTTTTCCCAACAGTGGAGTGGGTTGAGGACCGACACCAACGACTCGAAATGAAATGCTAAAACGTCCTCCCCGTACTCCAGTCTCTCTTGCTTGTCAACTTCATTTTTTTTAACATTATTTGACTACACTGTCTTAACGTCATTCCCTAATAATAACCTAAGTACTCACTCTCAATTAACCGTTGTCTAAAACTGTTCGTGAATCGCCTCCCAGACTCCTAATAAAAGCCACTAACTAATGAGTCAGTATGTACAATGCAGTGTCCGATATGTCCATGTACAGTATAGTGTGTTGCATTGGGGGTTAAGGAGGGGGTGGAAAATATAGTTTTGCTGGATGTAGCATACAGTGCCCCATGATTTCACATTACTTTTGTAACATTATAAACTTTCGTACAACACATTCACTGCAGCTCTGAATAGTTTTTCCGCAAAAACTAACCCTTGTACAGTGGGGGGGAGTGGAAAATACAGTGTGGTTGGATTTATAACACAATCCCTCTCCAAACTAATGAGCACAAGCAAACTAGCCACAATAATAACCTGAGAATAGGATTTTTTTGTATTAGATATGTTCTCTACATTAACTTAAGCTCTAACCATTTCTCAATGTGCTCCATCTTATAATATTCTTTAACTTATAATTTAAATAGTAATTTTGTTTAGTTTATATTTTTCCTACATAGTTTTTACTTTGAAAATGTACACAATACGCACCATATATACACACTGCAGACTTTTATTCTGAAAGCAAAATACGAAAATCGGAAGTCTTATTGTTGCTGCCAAAAGTATATAACATTTCACTGCAGACTTTATTGTTGCTGCCGAATCTCTATTGTTGCCTGCATGACGGTAATCTATTGTAGCTGATTGTAGCTATCGCGTTGTGACAGCTAGCTAGCTTTTTACCTTTGGTTGTCGCTCAGACGATGGCTACCTTCTTTATATCAATCACGACAGCCACTTCCTGACAGTTCAACACAAACGTATGCGTTCACAGACACAGCCAGCTAAGTTTCTCTGACCTCACTCGCTAGCTTGATACTCGGAACATCGTGTGTAGGACGTTGTTGCTCTGCTCTGATGCTCGTGTGATAGTAAACTGCGCTCAGCTTGGGGAAAAAAACATATTTCATTCAAATATTCTGTTTTTCTGTGGCGGCGCATCACAATTTAGCAGTGGCAGAGTGCCGCTAAGAGTCTAATAAGAGGGAAACACTGCAGTCCCACCGACAGAGGTCAATGTCGGGACGTTGTTTGGTCAACATGTGATTCATAAGCTGGCTGTGTTGTCTGTCTTAAAGGATTAGATGTGAGGATTGTGCCTGGATGTCATGTACGCGGCCGCTTCTTCTGATATAGTCTGCCGCTCAAGCCTATGTGATGAGGCCTAACCCAGTTCTCCTGACGCGCCGTGGGGGAGTTGTGTTGAGGCCTGCCTGTGGCATTCTGGTACATCTAACCTCTGCTGTCTCCCCGCTCTTGTTACAGAACCTGTGCTTCATCTTACCTCAGTTCTTGTACCAGTTTTTCTGTGGATACTCTCAGCAAGTGAGTAGAGCCCTGATCCGTGCCGCAGCCCCCCACACTCCCTGCCCGTTGCTGAGGTTCAGACATTTCAACATGAACCCCAGACCGTTCTCCAGCCAATTCCCACACTCTTCCCCTCTGATTGACCTGTCCTTCCCGTTCTCCTTGATCTTCTGAAGTGGCTGCTCTATGATAAATAGTTCATGCTTATTATTCTCAGTCCAAATCACTATTAAAGTGGGGTTTTGGAACTTTTGGGTTTTGTGACCGCATTTTAGCACAAAAATGTTTGGTTCTGATTTGTTATCAGAAAGAAGTATTGTTTGAAACAAAGGTTTGATTAGTTCAGGAAAACAAGGATCATCCTGCAATAACTGCATTATCTTAATTGTAAAATAGAACATTATCGTTGATAATGTAATTTTTTCATTTTTTCTGTTATAATTCGAGAGCCTATCCAGTGTTGTGATATGTGATCTCTTTCTACATCTTTCAGAACCTATCTTGTTTTTGTGATTAGTGGTGAATACCTCCATAACTTCAGTCCAATGTATACATTTTTTTAAAATCTTGTTTTTAAATTTAGGTCATTGTGTAGGTTTGGAAATTCTGCATTCCACTATTAAATCCTTTAGTCATACCAAGACTTCGCTATTAGCATGTTTGCCAAATTGTTAATTAATTTGGCACGTGTCTTGGTCTGATAGGCTATACATTTCAAACTCTAGTAAACACACACAGCTAACGTGCTTCACAAGCTTATTAGTCTCTAGGTAGGTTAGTATTATAGATGCCCGCCAGCTCAGATCTCAAAGGATGTCTTCTGCATATGATCCCACAGCAACATGCTCCAGAGCCTGCCTGCTGTGTTGTGTGCGTGTGTGCGCCCACACGCGTATTTGTGTGCACGCTGTCTCTTGTGTGTTATTAACCCCTGGGTACCCGACCCGTCCCCTGCCCCCCTTCCGCGCCCTGTCCTCCCAGCCCCTCTACGACGCAGCCTATCTGACCATGTACAACATCTGCTTCACCTCCATGCCCATCCTGGCCTATAGCCTGGTGGAGCAGCACATCTGCATGGAGGCCCTGCTGGAGAACGCCGCCCTCTACAGGTAGGAGGCCGGAACTGCGCTCGCTCTCACCCTGACGTGGGTGAAGCCCTGGCGCTTCTAATGTGAAAACCACTCCACAAGCGGTGTGGTTCCTGTCTCTGTTTGTCTCACTCACTCCTCCTCCTCCTCCGCAGGGACGTCGCCAAGAACGCCATGTTGCGTTGGGGCCCCTTCTTGTACTGGACCCTGCTGGGGGTCTACCAGGGCCTGCTGTTCTTCTTCGGGGTCCGCTTTCTCTTCGGCAACCCAGCGCTGCAGGATAACGGCCAGGTGTTCGGCAACTGGTCGTACGGAACGATTGTATTCACTGTCCTCGTCTTCACTGTTACGCTGAAGGTACGCGGCGTTTGGTTACACGGCAGTGTTCCTGTGATCCGTGTTCGAACCAGCGGTTACAGTAGTCCTGGTCTGTGTGTCCGTAGCTGGCTTTGGACACACGCTACTGGACCTGGGTCAACCACTTCGTCATCTGGGGGTCGCTGGCTTTCTACACGTTCTTCAGCTTCTTCTGGGGCGGCATCATCTGGTGAGGATGGGACATCCGACGTCAGTCAGGCTGTGTTAGTGTCGGGCAGGTTGGTGACCTCTGACCCATGTTGTGAACTGTGTTCCGTCAGGCCGTTCCTTCGACAGCAGCGTCTGTACTTCGTCTTCGCCAACATGCTGAGCTCCGTGGCGGCCTGGCTGGTCATCATCCTCCTCATCCTCCTCAGCCTGCTGCCCGAGATCCTGCTGCTGGTCCTCCGCAAGCCCCGGGGAGCCCACTCCAGACAGGTACTACACGGATGGACAGACACACTACCCACACACAGACAGACACACTACCCACACACAGACAGACACACTACCCACACACAGACAGACACACTACCCACACACAGACAGACACACTACCCACACACAGACAGACACACTACCCACACACAGACAGACACACTACCCACACACAGACAGACACA